>JBAGKO010030317.1:0-10665 GCA_037177275.1 Acacia concinna | reverse complement strand
CTTTATTCCCCTGTTTTTTACACAATTTTAAATATCCCCTTTATTCTTATAAATTGGGATCAAAATACTTTTCCTTCGCTCATCAGGCATCTTTTTGGATCGCAAAATCTCATTGAATAATTTGGTAAGCCATATCACTCCGTCTTCCCCCAAACATTTCCAAACTTCAATAGGAACACCATTTGGTCCCACCTCCTTACCATTGTCCATTTTCTTAAGAGCTTTTTTAACCTCAGCAACCAGATCCTTCAATAAAAGGATAGATTAAGATCATTTTCTCGAGTTGTCAACTCTTCCAAGTCATACACCGCCTCACCCCTACCTCATTGAATAATTTATAAAAGTAGGCTTCCCACATATTCTTAATATCTCCACTAGTAACCAAAATTGTACCTTCTTCGTCCTTTATAATCCTCACTTGGTCCAAGCTTCTCGAGTTTCTCTCTGTATTCTTTACAATTTTGTAAATCTTACGCTCTCCAGCCTTTGTCTCTAACGCCTTATAAAAGTCCTTATACACTTCATTACGAGCTTTACTCGATCACTGTCTTCTTAGACTCATTTTTAGCCAAACGACATCTCTCCCAATTTTCAACATTGTTACACAAATGAATAGCTTTAAAACAATTTTTTTTTCTTAACTTTCTCTTGAGCATTCTCATCCCATCACCAAGTCTCCCTATCTTACGGATCACAACCTTTTGATACTCTCAAAATTGATTTAGCAACCTTCTGGATCATTTTAGACATATTCTCCCATATTCTATTACCATTTCCTTATATCTCCCACTCCCTCTTCTCCAAAAGAGTTCTCTTAAAAATCCCCTGCTTCGCCCCCTTTAATTGCCATCATTTGACTCTTGGGTTTAAAGTTTTCCAACGCTTTTGTTTAATACACTTAATATGTACATCAAGGACCAAAACCCTATGTTGTGTTGTTACGCCATCTTCTGTGATCACTTTGCAGTTAGTACAAAGTTTCCAATCAGGATTTCTTACTAAAAAGAAGTCAATTTTGGTTCTGCAGGCTTTACTCTTGTATGTGATTAAATGCTCATATCTTTTCTTAAAGCAAGTATTGACAAGCTTCAGGTTATATGCTAGAGAGAAATCAATAATAGATGGGCCTTTATTATTAAGCTCCCCAAATCCAAAACCACTATGAACTCTTGCATTAGGTCTTGCTTCCCTTCCAACATGTCCATTAAGATCCCCCCGGATAAATATTTTTTTTTGTTTGTGGGATGCTCTGAATTAGCCCCTCCAAATCTTCCCAGAACTTTTCCTTAAGATGTGTTTCTACCCCTACCTAAGGTGCATATGCATTGATAATGTGGATAGTATCCATTCACACAATCATTCTTGAGGAAATGATTCTATCTCCAATCCTCATAATCTCTACTATATTCTTTATTCGTGCATTATCCACAATAATACCAACCCCATTTCTTTCATTTACTTTTCCTGAGTACCAAAGCTTATAACTATTAATGGCATGGGCCTTCTCTCCTAGCCATCTAGTTTTCTGAAGACACAAGATGTTAATCTAACGTTTTCTTATTATGTCTGCCATTTCCCAAGATTTTCCATTCAGAGTCTCAATATTCCAAGTACCAAATCTGATATTGTTCTCATAAACTAACTTCTTTAGCCGCCTTCATTCAGAGGAGAGCAGTAGCCCTTGCTCATTTAACACTACATCCGAGCAACAATGCAGTGGCTCTCGCTCATTTCTCACAATACTCGAGCCATATCACTCATTACTTCCAGGTAACGACCAATGCAGAAGGCCTTGCTCATTTAACACTATATCCGATCAACAATGTAGCAACTTTCACTCATTTCTCACTATACTCGAGCCATACAAAGCGTTACTTCTAAGCAACGATCTAGTATTAACACAATTTCTTCATTGATCCATGTACATGAGAGATTCGATTGATTTTTATGTTGGTTGTTGAGGGCCTAACACAACCCTAAACTAAAAAATACTATTAATTCGGCATATTTTCTATTAGAGGGCTCATACAAAAAGGCCAACTAAGTGGAGAGGCTAAGTCAAATGATTTAAACGCTTGCAATACGAGCATGTGACAAACCCCTAAACTGCCTATTAAATGTTGTCCTCAACTCTCTCTTTTTGTTTAAATGACTTAATTCTTTTTAAGGAGTTGTCTACAGATCAAACTCTATTAAGTCTTAATGACATAAATTATACAACTCTATTGTTGGGGCTGCTGATAATAGAATAAACCTGTCTAAAACAAAAATGTTTTGATAGGAAAATGATAATCACAGTCACACTCTTAAAATCAATCAAATATTTAGAAGGTTAATTTAACTTTTGATCTGGACAAGTATATTGGTATTCATTTTCTGCATAAACGGGTTAATAAATGACAATTCTTCAAGTATGCAGTCCATGTTTCTACCTGTGAGTACCTTAAATGAGATCAAAAAGTACTTAAGAAGTTTAATTGCTTGGGATAGATATAAACAACCAAGAATGTGGGAGGCCTTGGGATTCAAGATCTCAGAAAGGGAGGTACTCTAGAGTACTTCGCTCATATTGTATTTGAAGAACCAGAAGTAGTATACATTAACCATACCATGTCTAGAACCCTTAATTCCATAGGACGTCAACAGGGAACATGCCACAAAGCTACGAGTGAGAGTGGTCCCGCACTCTCAATGCTAATTATCTTTACACAGCCCTGTATTCTTTTATTTGTTTAGTCAAAATTATTATGAATGTCACATATATAGGATAATAATAATATGTGGAATCAGTTTTAGTACTCATCACAAATATGCGCACTGAGAGCTATTTATCATTGTAGACCATTCAGATATAATTTGAATGGTTTAGATTGAATTTCCTTTTTCACTTTTATACTTTTTCGGTATAAAATCTAAAATAAAGATAATGGTATTTTAACTATTAATTTTTCAAAAAATGAATGAAAATCATTCATCGAAAATTTTAAATGTAGAATTTTGAAATTTCAATTGAATAATGGAAATCTCACTATAGTGAATAGCTTTAGTGCTCATCATTGCAATTAGCCCTGAAACTGGTTCCATATATTATTATAATCCTACATATGTGACATTCATTTAATTTAGGGAAAATTTTACTTAAATACCTTCTAAAATTCTAAAACTCAAAAAGGGCTGTTAACATTTCAAAAAGATACTAAGGTACTACGAACCAATTGAATTTTGTAAATGTTAACACATTTACCAAAATATCCTTGAGTTATTTAAAATAAAAAAATGAAAAAAGTGTCTCTCGCTGGAGCACCACCATTGGAGCTTCGGCTAGCCACTACTGGGCCACTCTGGTGGTTGATTGGAGTTCTGACACTGGTGGAGGTGGGAGGGTTTTTTTTTTGTGGGAGGTATTTTTTTGTTAAAAAGAATTTGGGACCAAGTGGTGGATGTGAGAATTAAATCCACCCCACTTGCTTATGCTCCTCAATATAGATATACCTAAATAAAAATATATAGAGTAGAAAAAGGTTTGGTGCAATAGTCAAAACTATTACTAATTTTGTTAATTGTGAAACATTATGATATATATATATATGGTAATTATGTAAATAGAATTATTAGTGTTATAATTTCATTATGATTATAGCGAATAATTTTGGTTAATACCAATAGTTATTGATCATTTTAACAATTGACTTTATGATATATATATATATATATATAGTTATTTTTTTCATAAGTAACTTTAACAATTGTAATTATGTATGGATTTTCTTTCATGATAATTATATAATAATTTTCTTTTAATTCTATCATTAAAGAAAATCCAAACATAATTACAATTGTTAAAGTCACTTGTGAAAAAAATAACCATATATATATATATATCATAAAGACAATTGTTAAATTAAAGTGACTAATAACCATTAGTATTAACCAAAATCGTAATGATATTCGCTGTAATCATAATGGATTATCAACACTAGTAATTTCATTGACATAATTACCATATATATATCATAATGTTTTGCAATTAACAAAACTAGTAATGGTTTTGACTATTCCAGTATCACAATTATTAACAAATTTTAACTTCCCCTAACAGCATCACCACCAATACACCTTATAGTCAATCTCATTACTCGTATAGTTATTTCAATTATAAAATTCGCCATTTCTGTTGCCTATTTAGTTAATAGCACTAGACCTTTATTTCTTCTATATATTTTTATTTGTGTATATATATGCTGAAGAGGATTTGATGGCCTCATAACTGAGTGGAGTGGGTTTGATTCCCACCCCAGCCACTTGGTCCCAAATTTTCTTCAACAAAAAAAAAAACCGTCCGACCCCCCACCAATGTTGGAGGTGGTACTTCAGTTAGGGACAATTTTTTTTAAATAACTCAAGGGTATTTTGATAAATCACTATTTATAAAATACAATTTAGTCCATAGTACTTTAGTGTTTTTTTGAAATGTTAACAGCTCCTTTTGGATTTTTAAATTTCATGAGGTAATTTATTGTAATTTTCCCTTTAATTTACATCATTTTATTATTATTATTATTATTATTATTATTATTATTATTATTATTATGGTTATGGTTATGGTTATGGTTATGGTTAAAAGAAAAAAGGACTAGAAAATGGAATGGTAAGCATATGAATTGGATTAAACAGCTCACATCATTGACAAGGACATGGTGATCCTAAATAAACTTCTATAAAAGCATACAAGGGTGATGGGCTACTACAAACTCATTGTCACCTAAACTCACTTCTACTTATTTACTCTCCAATCCACGCGGCATAAGACACTTGTATAATTTTTTTTTCCTTGTTTACCGTATATGTCACTTATAAAGTAAATATTACTTGACAATATTGTCTATATAACTGATGATTTAATACAACTCTTCATATTTTTTCTTTCCTTCAAAACCCTAATTTAATGTGGGTTAATTTTTTTTTCTTTTTTGTAACAATGCAAGTAAAATTAAAAAAACTTATTAAGTGGAGAAGTCAGGTCTATGATTTTCAAAGAATAAGGAAACAAGGATTTGGACTCGTTGGGCTTAAAAGAGAGCTGCTTTGGAGCACCTCATATATTGTTTAGAATGATTTATAAATAATTAATTGCAGAGTACGAAATAAGTATGTGGAGGGGTCTTTCTCGTACTTTGTGTATAAGATCTTATTTAGCTACTACCACTTTTCGAACTCAACCTTGTAGACAAGTTATAATGAACTCGCCACTAAGATAGGAGGGAGACAGGTCTTGCAGCGTCATTGGTAATTTTGGTATAAACTAGCTTTGCATTATTTAATTAGATTAAAGTTCATCTAGAAACCTGCCTTATTTGGTTGGAAGGTTTCTACAGTTAAGTTAGGTGAAGTGGCATCCAGCATCTCTCCTTAGGCAAAAAGGTGCTTGGCTAAGAGAGAAAGACATATTCACGTGCCTTAAAAAAAAAAAATTGAAGGATCCCACTACCTCAATTTTTTTTTTAAGACACATGAATATGTCTTTCTCTCTTAGCCAAACACCTCTTTGATTAAGGAGAGAAGTTCATTCCGGTGAAATGAGGGTTGAAAATTAAAAAACTTTATGTAGTCAGGCTGAGGGAAGGTGAGATAAGGAAAAAAATTTTGTCTTCTAATTCTAATGGTAATCTCCCCTAATTACTAACCCTCCAAAATTGGGGCTTTTGTTTTCCGGGGGAATTTTATGTTTTTATTGTGACCAATTTACCCATACAATTTTTCTGATATTCTATATGTACCCCAAAAGAAAAACCCTTTTCCTTCTTTTTAGACTCCTTCGACGCTGGTGCTCAGTGCTCCATGGGTTATAATCAAACATGAACGGAACTCAGTCTTAGAAAATCATTACTGATTGATTACGTAAATAAATTTTATGATTTCCTGGTAATTGCATTTCAGGAGTAGAAACCAGCTGTAATTGTCAAAGTTGAGGTCGCTGGCAGTAGAAACAAGGAGGGAGAATCCAACCTTGAAATTCATAATGGAAGCCTGTTCGGATTAGACTTTTTTTCTAAAAAACAAATCATTTTTTTAATAAAAAATACAACAAATGGGCTCTTACATTATTCCTTTCACTTTGTTTTTTACCCTTTCAATTTTTAAAATAAAATATATTTAAAGAGTTGATCTTGATCCTAAATATAATAAATATTTTTTATATTAAATTAATGTGCAATTTTACTAATAAATTTTTTCACGAAGAGTATCTAACATGAATAAATTTTGAAATGGGTAAAAATACTAACAAACGATTAAAAGGGTGCAAATTTACTAAAATCATTAAATTTTACCTAATAGCCCTTAAATTTAAGATTTTTCTTTCTTTCTTTTAAAAAAAACCCTAACGATATAATTTTTTTTTTGGATAGAAAAACCCTAACGATATTCGGTGATTACATTCGTTTTGTTTTTGGGAACTTTTCAATTATTCACGCTGTCTTTTTCGGTGCATCTTTTTGTTTGGCATGTTTTTCAGTGCATCTAAGACATTGGCTGGTGGTGATTATTCGAAGGTTAACAGAATAGAAAAACATCATATGCTGCATTACGTAGAGAAGGGGAAAAACATTGTTTGATCTAGGGTAATACTATGTAAATTTGCGGTATGTTTGGCTCAATGGAGGGGAGTGGAAGGGAGGTATTTTAATGGAAGGAAGGGGAAGGAAGGTATTTTAATGGAAGGAGAGGGAAATAGAAGGTTTAAGAAGAATTTTATTTTACCTTTTTTTGGATGAATACAAATGGAGAGGAGGAACGGGATTTTAATAATGTTAAAGAAAAGGTAATCAACAAGATAAGAATATAATTAATAGAAAATAAATAAACACTAGTCAACATAAAAGTTTTCAAAGTATAGCATATAAAGAATAATTAATATTTGTCATATTAAAAAAAACATTTATCTATAACTTTCAAAATGTGTGTAATTGTTTTTCTTATTAAAAATATGTATAGAGGAGTAAAAAGATACAATACAGTATGATACTAACAATGTATAACACAAATCTAAAAGGGAAACAATCTAGACATACTAAAAAGGAGTAAAGATAATGTGCATGTTAATTAATAGAAATCAAAATATAATATTTTCCTTCTAAATTTTCCCAATTTTGGAGGGGAGAGTTAGGAGGGGGATGGAGAGAAAATCTTAGAAAATTTTCCCTCATTCTAAAATTTTTTGTTATCCAAATAAAGTAAGGAAAGCAAAATCCCCTAATTTCCCTCCTTTCTCCTCATACCAAACACACCCTTAGAAACACTAAGCTTGATGATGTGTAATATAAAGGTTCTCTATTATAGAATCTGCCGTATTGATATATGTACAGTAGAGCCGGTAAAATGGATTGGGCCCACTAGCCCACCAAAATAGGTAGGCTCAGGCTGGCATTTTGCCAGCTCGTTTAAAAACGTGCTAAAGGGGCTAAGCCCGTTTAACTTTGTTTTTTTTTCATTATTACAATTTTAACTCACTTATTTAAGTCAACTACTCATATCCTTTAGTGTTGTGTTTAACAATTTTCTTATACTTTTTATGTGAAATTATTATTTCCATATTATATTTATTTAATCTACTATCATTAAATTTAAAAGAGAGAAATTTACATATTTTTGTGATAAGAGTGGTAAAAAAAATGAAGGTGAAAATGAAAAATGGCTACATAATACAAATATATAAAAGAAATAAAATGTGATATGAGTGGGTGAAAAAAAAAATTACAAATATTAAAAAAAAATTTAAACGAGTTGGGCTCAGCCAGCCCGTTAGCCCTCCCAATACTAGTGCACACAAATGAAACCTGGTCTTCGATCAAAAGTAATCAATCATATTCCCCTTATATTTCTTCACAAATTCCTGCAAAATCTTGCTGGAAAGTTAAAACCTTCATATGTCGGAACACAATTTTGGTTTTCCACTGAACCCAAAGTTCCATACTTTATATAGTTATCAAAGCTTCATCAGTACAAGCATTTTTGTCACTAATTTTAAAATCTTAAATTAGTCATGTTACATATAAAAATAATAAGATTAACTAAATTTGTATAGCAATTGATCACTCAATTTTATAGAAAATCATTTATTTATAATTTTAAGGCTAAAGTATACTCTTGGTCCTTTAAGTTTAGTTAAAATTCTCTTTTAGTCCCTTAACTTTAAAAAGTGTGTTTTTAGCCCTTTTTAGTTAACGTCGTTAACTTCACTGATAGAAACTGCTAACTCAACAAAGTTAAAATCTTGATATAATTTGAATAGAGGCTTTAATGTTGACATCAATTTGAAGCTTTATTAGGATTTTAATTATTTTCCTATTCATACATAATTTAAATATAAGAATATGTCATTATTTTAACTTTGCTCAATATTTTCTATAATTAAAGTTAACGCCGTTAACTTAAGAGGACTAAAAACACACTTTTTAAGTTAAGGGACTAAAATAGGATTTCGACTAAATTTAAAGGACTAAAAGTATACTTTAGTATAATTTTAAAATTAAAATGATATTTTCTTGTTATTCTCCCTAATAATAGTCAAGATATCACCTTTTTCAAAAAAATTTTATACCCATAAATTTTTTTTTTTAAAAAAATTATATTTGACCAGATCACATATAACAACCCTAATTTTCCTAATTCTCTATAGCAAGCAAATTTATTTAGTAAGGAAACCAATTTTGAGGAAGGCTGGGGTTGAGAGTAGGAAGGCTGGGAGAACATTTCACATGGCTTTCTGGGCCCCACAAATGATAAAGTAAGATTTTTATTACTTTTATCTTGTTTTAAAATGTTTATACGTAATTTTGTATTTGTGCCAGACACCGGAAAGATCATTGTTACATTTTCACCTTAATCTTTTCACTTTTTTAAGCATGTTGATATTCCCTTAATAATAATTAAGTGAAAAAAGGATTAAAATAATTAAAAAAAATGATTAGTGTATTAATAAACTAAGAAAAGGAATGGATCAAGGAAACAATGAATTGGGCTTAGTGTGGCCCAAAAGAGAGGTACTTTGAAGCCCCTTTTAAGTGTATTTTAAAGGCTAAGGAACAGAAGCAGTATCAGTACCGAGCCTCGATCCCGAAACCTCACGGAGCGTCAATGAAGAACGTGCTATGAAGCTACTGGAGAGACAAGGATCCCCGTAGTGGAAGACAAGGATCGTTTGGTACGATTCAAGTTTCAAGATATGAAAAGGATGACTTGAGATTTATTTATTCCAAAGTATGTTTATAAAAGAAATTAAAGCACATATATATTGTCAACGTACATTTGTTCTTCATTCATTCCCTAGTTAGTCTGTCAGAAAATTATCTCACTTTGACCCAAAGAGAATTTATTATTTATAAAATCAAGAATGCCATTATTTCAATTTAATAGAAAATACTATTAATTCGGCACATTGTCTATTAAAGGGCCTATACAAAAATATTAACTAAGGTGAGTTGGAAATGCTGAGTCTAATGATTAAAACGCTTGAAACAGGAGCAGGTGAGAAACTCCTAAATTGTCTATTAAAAGTTGTCCTTAACTCTCTTTTTTTGAATGACTTGATTATTTTGAGGAGTTGTCTATAGATCAAACTCTCTTAAATCTTAATAAAAGAAATTATGCAACACTAACGTTGGGGCTGCTGATAATAGAATAAACTTGTCCAAAACAAAAATGTTTTGATAGGCAAATGTAAATCATAGTCAGGTTCTTAAAATCAATCAAATGTTTAGAGAGTTAATTTAACTTTTGACCTAGGCAAGTATTTTGGCATTCATTTTTTGCATAAACAGGTTAATAAATGACAATTCATCAAGTATGCAGTCCATGTTTCTGCCTGCGAGTACCTTCAGTGAAATCAAAAAGTACTTAACAAGTTTAACTGCTTGGGATAGATATAAACAACCAAGAATGTGGGAGGCCTTGGGATTAAAGACCTCAAAAGGGAGGTATTTGGAGTACCTCATATTGTATTTGAAGAACCAGAAGTAGTATTAACCATAGCATGTCTCAAACTCGTAATCCCATCGGACGTCAATAGAGAACATGCCAGGTCCTAAGCTCTCATTGCTAATTGTATATTCTTTCATTTGTTTAGTCATTATTCTGAATATCACATATGTAGGATGATAATAATACCAGAACCAATTTCAGTGCTAATCCTAATAATAAGCACTAGGAGCTATTTATTATTGTAGATCATTTAGATATAATTTGAACGACTTAAATTGAATTTTCTTTTTTTCTTTTATTTTTTTAGAAAAAAAAATTGAAGGGTACAAAATCTAAAATAAATATAATATTTTAACTGTCAATTTTTTAAAAAATGATTTCTCAATTTGAAAATCATTTGTTGAAAATCTTAAATATAAACCGTTGAAATTTCATCTGAATTATAGAGATCTCACTATAGTGAATAGCTCTCAATGCTCATAATTGCAATCACTGAAAATGGTTACACATATTATTATAATCCTATATATGTGACATTATATTCATTTAATTTACATCATTTTATTTTTTTTTCCGTTAAAAGAACAAAAAGTACTAGAAAATGGAATGGTAAGCATATGAATTGGATTCAACAGTTCACATCATGGACAACGGCATGGTGATGCTAAATAAAAATCTATATAAGCA
>JBAGKO010030297.1:0-10666 GCA_037177275.1 Acacia concinna | reverse complement strand
ACCACATTTATACTTACTTTTAATCACCTTGGCCCAAAGCTCATCTTTCTTCTTTATAAGGCCCCAGCCACCCTTTAGATATAATATCTAATTTTGCATTTTCATATGACGCAAGCCTAGCCCACCTTTTCTTTTCTCCTTATAGATTACGTCCCAAACTACAAGATAAGTTTTCTTCTTTTCTATTGTAGAGCCCTACAAGAAGCTCCTTGCTCTACTTTCAACCTCTTCACATATCGTGGCCGGCAAAATTGCAAGGGTAAACAGGAATAGCATTGATGACTGAGGACACTAAAGAATGTCTACCTGTCAATGCCAAATGATTCGCCTTCCAATTGATGAGTCTCACTTTTACCATATCTATAACATATTGATATGTATCCTTAGTAAATCTTTGATGATGTAAGGGAATCCCCAAATATTTTCCTAAATCCACCGTTGGAGTAAATTCCAAAAGTTCACTTAACCCTCTCTATTAGACACAACATAAAAATAGTTTTTAAAAACACAATTAAACAACCCTATGTCTCTTCCTTATCAACAACTAATCCAAAAACTTGATGGTTTAATATGATTTATTAATAGTTCTTCATATAAAGTAAAATAGATTTATGACATTTTTGAAAGAGGATTGTAAATGTCATTTATATTTTATTAGAAAAAGAATAAAATATATTGACTAACACTTTTAAATTCTCTTTAATACATGATATGTCATTTTCTAGTTGATTATTAGGTTTCACATGTAAACATTTATATTTTTTTTTGGACTAAAATACCTTTATTTCAATAAATAAATATTTATATTTACTTAAAAGAAGGCTAGGAATTAGGGGTGTTTATGAAGCACAGGAGCCCAATATGCCCGTCCTAGCCCATCAAAAAATTGCTCAACCAGCCCAAAAATAACAAACCCAAAAAAAAATTGGGCATGTTCAAGTTGGACATTTTTGCAGGTAGGGCTGGGCATCGGCATGGTATGCCACCCTGCCCATTTGGTCTTGCCCGGTATGTATATATATTATGTAAATTTTTTTATATAATAGATTCCATAAATATGTTTGATTATATTATATTATATCATATGCAAACATATTATATTTTTTACCTGATATATAAATATTATGTAAATATACTATATTTTTATTATGCAAAAAAAATATTATCTGAACTTTGGAAGACATATGGTAATTTTACATTTTTTATTTTCAAGACTTAAGTTGTAGACTTATTTTAAAATATTTCATAGTGTAGAATTATAAATTACATTTGAAGTTTATAATATTATTTATTAGATATGATTAAAGATTGCTTTTCTACATAGAGTGTAACATGTATCACTAACTTGGATAAGGAAGCTCCCTACCTAACCCATTATTGTCTATCCCAAAATTGTTAGGGCTTCTATAAGGCAGGGCTAGGCATCTGGCTACATTTTACAACCCATTGATCCCGCCGTTAATGTTGGCCCTCGCATATATTGCTCCAATGGCTTATGGCTTGATCAATCCCTCACTTACAAGCCCTCTTTTAAAAAGATTCTCGACTCTGGTAAGAGAGCCGCTCTGAACTCAGCGAACTTTCGGACCAAGGTTATATTTTTTTAACTCAAAATCTCTTTAACTGAATCAAACTTAAATTTAAATATTATATTACTCATAATAATGTCTGGTTCTATAGCATGAGTTGGCCCCTCACGTGCCATACCCTATCTCTGCATCAGCTTCATTGAGTTTGAACTCCAAATTGTCCCCTCTCATTCCTTTGCTTCTTTTGTGTCCCAAAAGAGATATGTGCAGCACTTTTATATTCTTCTTAATACGGCATGGGAAATATGTCTACTGGTGAAGGAACCCAGATTAAAGACATGTCATCAGATTTCTACAAAAAAGATCACTCTAGCCAAACGTGATGTGGGAGACGTAGTTGTTGGTTCCTTTTATTGGAATGGAAAAGCCTATAATTTTTTTTTTTCCAGTATGTTCAAAGTTGTCTGGCATTTAAAGCGAATAATACATTACAGATAAATGGGGCTTATTTAATTGAAAAATAGAAGCCTTGGAAGTTTATCTGACATAGCGGTGCTGTGTATGCTTTTTTCTTTCTACATTATAGGTACTACTATTGTTAGAAGCTTAAATAGTAGAGATAGCTACTTTTGAAATTGGGAGGGACTAACTTGCGATTAAAAATTCTGGCTCTATGCTTTACCTGTAACGACGACCCAGAAAAAAATAGAACTAGGCCATTTCCCTCCCTCCTTCTTGCTATAGACTCAAAATTGAGTGTATAAAGATTATCTAAGTGATCATGGATCATGACATGCATCCTCCTCATGAGGTTGAAAAACTAATTACCCAAAAAAAAAGGGACTACTTGTCTCTGACGTTTGAAAACATAGCTTTTAAGATGGTATCATCTCCACTCTCTTGTCTATTAATTGATGAAGAGGCTTTGTTGTGCTATTAGCCTTAACCTTTATGTTTAATCAGCCATTCAAAGTCTTAAACAACTAAGGAATATGATTGAGTTGAAGATTCACAGCAGATTTACAAATCTTTTCCTAGAACCTATAACAAATTTAATCGGAGGGGAAACGGAGTAGGAGAGGGTAACACTAGGTTTCAAGAGGTTTTACCCCCAGGTTTTTAGCCGTAAGTGTTAAAACTTAAAAGGTGTTGTTGATAGACAAGTAAGGTAGGTGCAGCCAGAGTTAGGGGTGATGACTGCATGTTCAGTATAAGAGCATCCTTTCTTCGTAATGGAAGGGGGAGTTCAGACTTTTGGTAATGAAGTAGGAGGGGGCTAGCCTTCTAAAAGCTAATTTCAAATTTTATGTTTTTGTATGGTTTGTATAGTGTTCGTCTGTATTTTGTTCTGTTCTTGTATTTCTATCACTGTTATTTGATTGTAATTTATGTACTATGGGAGTATGAGGGGTATGGGTTTGGTTTGAATCATTATTTGCCTTCTAATCCAGACTTTATTCTCCAATACTAGTAGTTTCAGTCCCACATTGGTTGTCTACTTCTGGTTTTTGTTTATTACTCCTTTTGTTTCAAATTATAAGAGATAACTGTCACTCCTCCTCTATCCTAAAATATAAGAGAGAGGCATTTGAAGAATTTTTTGTAATTTGATTATTTTTTTTTCTAATTTTGCCATTATTTAATACTAATGTACTAATATTTGTGCTCACCATAAAAGGGGGTAGGGGGAGAGTGGTGGACTTTAATAAGGATATTTTCAATCTTATTTCATATCTCTTAATTAATAAGGATATTTTAGTAAAAATGAACAAAAATTCTGACATCGTTACTTCGAACTAAAAGATTTAGTTAAATGTCTCTTATAATTTGGGACGAAGGGAGTATAAGCTTATTAGAGCAGAGGATTTTATTAGGATGCTAAGAAGATACTTGTATTTACGAAGAGGCCTTGGTGTATTGCTTTCAACATGCTGCATTCTCTGTGCCCAAAGAGATGGATGATTATATTTACCTGAAATTCAAGAGTTTGTGTCTGCTTCAATTTAATCTGATATAAATTGACAAAAAATGAAGTGGATGATCTCCTTCTCGATTAGTTATTGCAGTCAAGAAGATTATCTCTGGAATGGGTAAAGGCAAGTTCTCATAATTTCATCCTTGTAGCATTGCTACTTGACCACATACCTAATCTTTCGGGTTTGGCATGCACATGTGAGGTTAGTTACTTGTTCTACTGCATTCTGTGCCTTTTCTAAATCTTATTTGGTTATCATTTTACATTATTCTCTTGCCCCTTAATATCTGATGTTCTGATAATTTCTTCACTTTATTTACTTTATATTGTTTAGAGCAGGTGTTTAGAGCATGAGGGTTGGCCATTGCTGACAACAGCATCTTAAAGGACAAACAGTTTCAACTTATCAGGTTTTGATAATAGGTGAATTGTATTGTTTCTTTATGAACATGTTGCATACTTCCTCTTCTAATACTAAGTCACTTAGCAATGGTTATTTTTTGTACGACTTGAATATTGTTATTTTTTGGCACATGTTTCTCGACATGGTTATTACTGGGCACATTTTTCTATTCAAGGGAGAAGTAATATCTCACTTTATAGTGATTCGTTCAATTAGATAATGCCTAAATTATGTTTTTAACATGTAGGTATAATATCTCCTATCAATTGCTCTTTTAATAAACTTGGATTGTCTGAGGCTTTCAGCTATTCTTAGTAGTAGCAATTGTTGCGAATTTTTTTTGTTTAACAACATAAATCATTTTTTGTTGTGTTTTATTTTAGCATTAATACACAAGAATTGTTGTTTGCAGTGTGACAGCTGAAAAGTGTCAACAGTGTAATGGCATATTTGGAGATTACATTTGTTAGATCTCTTTTATGTTCATGTCAGTGGGCTATTGCTATGTGGGAGTATACCGGACAACAGAGATCTCAGTTGTTGCTCTTAGTTTCACCGTTGTTACCTCTACCAAGTCAACTAAATATATACATATAGACTGAGAATGGAAGAGGTGTTATAGTTAGCAGCAAAACTCAAGACCTTCATCACGTAAATTTTTTTGGTGGATTGCACAATACGAGTATAATTTTGTTGTCACTCTCTATGTGACAAGTGAATACTGTATTTTTGTTTTGTTGATGTGGTTGTTTAAACCGATGACATTTAAGATAAATTTAGGAAACATTGTACTATTCAAAAGTCATACGAATAGTGTTTGTTTCATTTTTCATATTCGGTACAATACATGGGATGTACTTGTCTAATTATTTTAACTTACCTAATGGATAGTGCCAAGTATATTCAAGTTGCAAAGTATTAACATATATCTAGGGAAAAAAAAGAAGAAAAAGAATGCAGTAACAACCGTAAATGACAGTAAAGATGGGTTGGATTTATGATAGTAACATGTCAACTTGAGAAGAAAATGCCTTCAAAACTGAACCTCAACAATATTGCTTGTGTGTTGATGAAAACATTCTAGGAAAGAAGCCTCTTCTTATTTTCACCTACGAGTGAGAGCATCAAATATAAATCATATTGGGGCATGCTAAAAATATTTTGCCTTGCTGCAATAACAATATATGGTGAAATTTTGCCTATCCTTAATATTTTCATGAAGTTTGATATCTGACTGTGACACTATCCTTCTGCATCTCCCTTTTCTTCTTTCTGTTCTTAGATTTAGAACTTGATCTCAAGAAACTCGGAATCAATAGTTTCCAATTGCCAAAGGAACCGTACAAGTATACATACACATGTGTGTTCTATTGTTTTTCTTTTAACAAAAGAATCCATTCTTTGGCAAAAAAATCCATCGATATGGAATTTTTTTCTAATGAAATAATCCTATATCCAAAAATTACATATATAGGTTGACACTCTTCTCTCTATGACGCTCAAAGGGACAATGTTTTGTGAGAGAGACCTCCCTTGATTCTAAGTGAGTTAGTAATAATTCTCTGACGAGAGACTTACCACATGAAGAATTTTATCTTTTCCGGAATTTGCCACTTCCATAATTTGTGCCACACATTTTTCTCACTACCTCTTGAACTACAAGTGATGAAATCATATGCCAACTTCATAGAACAAAGCCCATCCTTTCTTGGTCTCCATGTGAAACTATCTACAGATCTAAAGGGGGTGGTCTCGTCCTCCTAATGATATTAATAATCCATGATGGGATAATACCATTCCAGGCCACCGTGTTCCATTAGCTACTTGGTAGCAAATGATCTACCACCCCATCAGTGGCATTCAGTATAATGGGGTTTGACACATAAGATATGATTTGTTGGTCGAGTGAAGTCCATTTGTCCCACTAAAAACTGGTATTTAAACCATTGTTGACTTTTCTTCCCACTCTTGAAAGGAAAGAGTCCCAAACTTCTGCAATAGATCTCCACGTCAAGGATGAATTCCCTTTTTTCACTGCATTAGGTATTTCTATAGTACTTCCCTTATACTTTGCCAATAAGCATTTTACCCATAAAGCTTCTTTCTTCATTAGGAGACCCCAACATAATTTCATAATAAACACTTTATTCTGGGCACGAAGTTGTTTGATACCCAAACCGCCCTCTTTTGTCCCCTATGTTATGTGATCCCAAGAAATTAAGTACATCTTTTTCAAATCTATATCTTGTGACCAGAGCCATATCTTGTGACTAGAGGAAGCTTCTGCTGAGTTTTTCCACTTCATCAAGGACACCTAAAGGCAACATAGCTGACTGAATTTGATAGCCAGGTAAACCAGATATGACATATTTGATCAATATAGTTCTCCTTGCCATATTTAGGTATCTACTCTTCAATAGTGACAACCTTTGTTCAGTTTTTTGAACAATAGGGTGGAATGTGGCTTTTGTTACTCTCTCATGAATGCTTGGGACCCCTAGGAATATCCCCAAGTCAGCTGCAAGTCCCACTTCAAGAGTATGAATTAGTTCAATTGAATGGATATTTTTAGAGCACAACATCTCAGGTTTCTCTAAATTGATTTTGTGCTTTGAAACCTTACAAAAGCTCTTCATCACCTTCTTTATTTATACCATTTGACTGATAGATGCTTTAGCAAAGAAAGAGATCATCTCCAAAAAAGAGATGAGACACAAATGGTACCTTGCGTTTAAACTTTAGTCTTTTTCATCTCATCATTAAATTCTGCCTTGATTAGTTGTCCCAAGAGTTCCATATACGAGCTTAGGGGATCTACTTGGCGAACACCTCTTAATGGAGTAAAAGTTGGGCCCTCTTCACCATTCCAAAGTATTAACATATTCACAAATGAGATACATGTCGTGATTAGATCGATGAATTGTCTTTCCAATCCAAAACATACCGATGTATTTTGAATAAAAGCCCAATCTAACTTGTCATAGGCTTTCTCTATGTCAACTTTCACCGACACATATACTCTCTTTCATCCTTTTTGCCTCATCAAATGAATTGCTTCTTGGGCAAGGATGATGTTATCACAACTGGATTTGTTGGTAATAAAGTTGCATTGTTCTTGAGCAACTAGTTTTTCCATTTGTAAAAGCCTACATTTTTCTTAACAGAATAAATAACTCAATTATTAATTAAATCATCATTCAAATTTTAAAAATAAGCTAAAATATGCAAATGATTCCTAATGTGACAATATATAATAATCCAGCATAACTGAAAGAACGGAAGCACTACTCTTAGAAGGGATAGCTTAATCTTCCGGAGTCTCCTCCATTGGACCACTACGGGGCCTATCACCTAAAAAATGTTAAATCGACGGGCAGTAGCCAACAGACCATCTCATTGGGCATACAAGTGAGTGCCCATGAGGTGTCAAGTGAGAACATTTATAAATACATAATATTATAAAAAAACATCACATGGTAACAAGTATATCAATTTATAATATCATAATCTCATTATCATATTTATCATGTGGGTGCACAATTATCAATATTTAACAATTCACTCCCTAACCTCCCTTATTATCTGCCACTTTATTTCCTCTGATTGAACACATGGGCTAGTACTCACCCATGTGACTGGTAGTTCAACTCAACGAACTCATTGATCAAGTGATATGAACCGGCCAAAATCCACAGAGCACAAGACCGGACCATGGTTCCCCCAATGCATTAGTGGGGTGTCAATGTCTTATTAAACACAATAGGCCAAAGGACTAACCAGTGTACTCTTGGAAACCCACCACCTTATTTTCTCTTTTATACAATAATTTCACCCCCTTATTTTCTCTAAGAATAACCTCCTATAAAGATCCACATCCGTCACCCCCTCTCATATCAATTACTCATGAGGTATAATTAGACTTAACAGATATAATCATCATAAATCATCACATTCGATTATCAATTCACAAATCAAGAGAATTTCCAATATCAGAAATAAACATTAAATTCATATAATATTATATTACTATCCATTACTCAATAAAATAAATCCCACAAGACAATTTGAATAATAAAGTAACTTCATAGCACATATCACAAATCAGTTACAAATTTATGTTATATATATTCACTCACAAACATGTCACAAGCATGCACAAGAAGAAGAAAGTGGTTACCTCTCGCCAAAGCAAAATTACCATAAGAATTCAAGCTCCAAGTTCAACTATAAGATTTCAATAAACAATAGACGATCCAACTATTAAAAACATTGATTTGGATGTCCCACGTACACTGACCAAATTTCACTCTGATCCAACGGTGAACGAATGTGCAACCGTTGTTTTACTAAGACTGCCTCAGGTTAGTACAAAAATTGTTTAATCTACCTCAATTCTAATTTATCACCTATATATAGGCTCCTCAGTCTCTTTCTTATCATATGTGTGTATTTATTTATTATTCTCATAATATAAGTAATTTTAATATTTCTAAATCTTAAATCTAATATCATGATCTTATAAATCTTTGAATTATTTCCTATAATATCTCGTAATCTAAATATGTCTTTATCAAATTCACTATATATAAAATATCTTTTCAAATATTTAAATCAACTTTAGGAATCTATATTTTTCCAATCTCAATAATACTATTATTTCCTTTTCTAGAAAATTTTGACTTGGATCATATTCTTTTTAAAAATATAACTTACCTAAAATAATTTTTCTTTTATTATTGTTAACACTAAATAGTGACTAATACATAAAATTTAATTCTCTAGACACTCAACTCCTATTAAGTTTCTATAATAATTATTTAATTAATTCATTAAAAATTGGGATGTTACAATTTCGTGGGACTTAGTTGAAATTAATTCTACTAATTGGGACCTAGCTGCAATTTTCCCATAAATATTTGCATTTTGACCCCTCTCAAAAAAGTATAAATATCCCCCTCCTCTTCATTCTTCATGTCATTCCCCTCTCTCTCCACACCCCTTATCTTCTCAAAAAGCCAAGTAATCCAAGAACAAGTGGTCAACCCAGTCTTCGATATAAGTAAGGTTCGGTCTTCTCCCTCTTTTGAATTCTTTTATTTTTTCCAGAAGTTGAGTTATTTTAAGGGGAGGTTCTATCCAATTGGGATGGCCTGGGCAAAGAACCTAAAGGGAGGTTTTGTCCGATTATTCCGACCAAAACAAGCCTTCCTGAGGGGAAGTGCTGCTCAATTTTTCAAAACTAAGATAACATTTCTTAGGGGAAGGTGTTGTCTGATTGTCTCGAACCAAGTGGCATTTCCTAAGGGGAAGTGTTGTCCGACTATCCTGGACCAAAGTGGCATTTCTTAGGGGGAAGTGTTGTTTGACTGTCTCAGACTAAGGTAAGGATTCTAAAGGGAAGATGCTGCCCAACTGATGGCTCTGGCTTGTCGGGCACGTCTAAGGGAGATGTTGCCCAACTGTCTCAGTCTGGGCAGTAGGGATGGGCCAGCAGATGGGACCCAGTCTCTGTGGGGTGTATAGGGTAGACAACAGAGGGGTACATGTGGGGGAAGGATACAGTTCGGGTAGTAGGAAACCAAGACCCTAAGGGTACAGAGAGGGGAAAGGTAGTATTATACTGTTAGAGGTAGACAATAATTCCCTATATTGTGGTATGTATAGGCGTTACATAGAGACATACTAGTAATCCAATGGCGCTAGAAACAATGAAACAAAGCCCGTACATTATGCAAAGGGTATACGGTAGAAAGAATCTCTATCCTTAACCTATAGTGCTTTGTCTTGTCTGATGTTTGTTGTATGCTTATATATTGTGTTCTGGTTTCGTTAGCATGTAAGCATGAAAGGTAGGATTCCCTACTTATGCTTTGGATGTTTGAGTTTGAGTTTGGGTTGAGTTACGTGCAGGCTCTTGGTACACAATATGTGCCAAGAGAGAGGGCATTAGAGGTCAAGTACAGGTATTGCATATAGTATGACATGCATTGCATTACATGGTTTCTGGTTATGATTTTGCTAGTGAGGTTTCTTTATAAACCTTACACTCTCCACAATGCAAGTAAAAATTCTGAAAGAAGCAGGACAAGGGAATGGGCTTAGAGATAGAGATTTATATTTCTTGTTTCTTGGCATGTATTCATGTACATTATGATCAATTTATTCTTTGGATTCTGGCTTTTTGTGCCTTTGTTAATGAGAAGAGTTGTTTCTCTATTATGTCAGTGTCAAAATTTTAAATTTCTCTATTTCGACATGCAGACATATAAGTGATTCCAAGGGCAACTATGAGGAAAGGTAAGGGGATAAAAGTGAGGTGTTACAAAGATCCACCATGTTTTCCATGTCTCCTTGCTCAAAACATTTCATGGAGAATAAACATAACTTACATGCCCCTCCCTCTACTCATGGTTCTGGAAGGACCCATCTGTTAGCCATTACAGATTCTAGACCAACGCACTATTCACTCCCCAAACGGTCCATGCCAAAAATACTTAGTTCGGTGGGAAGGGAATACTGATGACTCATGGGAAGATTCTGAAGCTTTAATGTCCAGTTACTCCAGGTTCGACCTTGAGGACAAGGTCTGTCTTCAGGAAGGGGTGATGTAATGAGTCCAACCCAAGTTAGCTGAAGGAGCGGCCTTGTCGGACTTAACGCCTTGGTGACCTCTTCAAAATTTAACCAAGGATTGCAATAAAGTGTGCGATCCCGGATCGTCTCTTGAGGAGCTTTTTATTAATTACCTAGGAACTAAGT
>JBAGKO010030266.1:0-10668 GCA_037177275.1 Acacia concinna | reverse complement strand
TCACATTATAAAAGATTTCTTCCTTATTTAACTTCTTTTATCCATAAAGAAATTTTTCTAAAAATATTAGGCCAAACGATAACAACCTTTAACTATTTTTCTTAAATTATTTCAAGAAATTTGGCATTTAATTCCTAAAATAACTTTTAAATTGTTTGGGCTACTTTTTGGGTAATCAAACCTTTCCATGATTTTTTAAATCCCAAAATAAGATTACATAATGATTCCTCAATTATTTATAGGCCCTTGACTAATCTTTAGTTAATCAATTTCCTTAAAAAAATCTTGCCTAAAATCAGGATCTTGACCAATGATTTACTTTTAGGCATTAAACTTAACAATTTCTCTAAATATTCCCCTTCATTATTCTATAATTAATTCCTCAAAATTTAGTATATTACATTCATCATTTAAATTTAAGTAAACTTCGGTGCTGGTATATTACAAGAGTAAAGAAAAATAGAAGTACATGAACATAATTCTGCAAGTGGGGTTTATCATATACAGATTTTTCCTAATTAGTTTGAGGAAAAAAGATAAATATAAATATTTTAAAGTAATTTATTTTTCTTCTTTAATCTCTTTTGAAAAGTCAATTTAATCTTATATTAAAGGTTTAACTAGTGACAATTTTAAATGATTCATAGAATTTTTTAGTGATTCATCAATGAAAAGTGTGTGTGATGTATAATATCATCAAATAATTTATTGTATACGATTATTATGCCATTTTATTTTATATTTTTATTTCCATTAAATTATATTTATAATATTAATATATTTACAAAATTTTTAAATAATTTATTTTTCAAAATAAGTACTCAAGTATCCTATATAATTCTTTTAAATGAAATTGTAGAGTTGGTTTTATAATTATTAATCAAAGTAATTTAATTTGAATTGGATAAATGACATTTATCATAAAAATGCATTTTCCTAAAAGAAATACTTCTATACATCATTACAATTGTTTTCACATTATTTTTATCTTTTAAAGGATGTCATGAAGTTTTGAAGTTCGTCTAAAAAGAAATAACATTTTTTATGATTGAATTCAATTCCACACTTTGCCTAAATCATCACAGTCAACTTTTTATATTGCATGATTAAATAATATTCATATATATATATATATATGTCTGTGTGTGTGTGTATATATATAACATGGATATATAATGCCACCGGCGAGCAATAATGAAACGTTTAAGGATTATGTTCTGGCAAAAAAAAAAAAAGAAACCTAAAAGCATATAAGCCAAAACCTTGATTGTTGAAATTGATAATTGATATAAAGTAGCTTAAATTAATTTCTTTTGTTAATTACTCTCCTTGTATATGAAGAAAGTACTCTCTCTACCTTGTTATAGAAAATCATAATAATGGAATTGTCAGATTTAGTACGGTATTAAGGTACACCTAATATCCTAAACTATTTTTAAAGAGTAATAAGTACCCTAAAATATTTAGATTACAATTTACCCCTACAACGTTATATATGGCAGTAAAAGTGCATTTTCTCTCCCTTCTTTCCCTTTAGTCGATGGCCCACAAAGTTTGCATCAGTGCCTTAGGCTTCTGCCATTTTCACTTTCGTCTAACGGCAGAAATAGCCTGGCCCACACATCTAACAATATTAACATATCTAGCTAACTTTATTTGCTTGAACCTTTGGTACGAGTCAAATAATTATGACACGAAATTCAGGTGAGTTTAATACATTGTAGGCATTTACAATCAGATTATTGGAAATCTCGTTACTTAATCACAAATAATATTATGAATTAAAATTGGTTAATATGCTGGTTTGAAAAGTCAGTGTCATGGGTTTGCACTGGCACGTGTTGCACGTTAGATAGCTACAAAATCATTCATGTTCCGTGTTTCGTAGAATTTGCTCGCTCTTTAATTTCTTAATTTAGAATTGGCATGCGAGTCATTTTCTGATAACTATGGCTTTGCGTTTAGCCTTTGACTGATCGAAACATCCCAGTCATGGCTCTGAATATTATACACACACACACACACACACACTAGGGCTGATATTCTAATTTAAAATGTACGCTGTTTTAAAAAGGTGTGAATAAGGTCTATAATTAGTTTAGGTTTCAAAAGCCTAATAAAACCAAAACCGAACTCAAACTACTCGGTTTTGTGATGTGATGTTACTAACAATTTACTTGTTCTCTTGCTGGTATTACTGGATGTCTTGAAAAATAATATATTTATATATTATCACCAATAACATATTTATTTATATGAATTTGATTTTTTTTTATTTTAAAGCAAATTTAAGGACTGAATCACATTTCATTGATTCTGGCAAGAAAGTTGTAAGTACCTTATAATGTGGACAGAAAGGAATAGGCGAAATAATTTCAGGTGCCAAACTCTTAAAATAACCAATTCATTTTGTTCAAGTATCCTTTTGTAGAGATAAAATAAAGGAAATTAATCTTTCAAAAAAAGAAGGAAATTAAACTGAGTTTTATTTTTACATGAGGAGTAAATTTTGAATTTTGAATTTTGAACTTCTATCTTTACACCCCTGTATTCTAACAAGCAATATGAGCCAAAATTGATTGTTTTAATAGACAAGACCAAATTCAGAACTAAAATTTATTCCATAGAAATTGAAACACATTTGGACAATGACAAATAACTATTAAGACGATCCCAAATAGCACTACTTAATTTGATCTTGAAAACAAACCAAATATTGGATTAATAGCAGTAAAGCCCCCATCAATGGCCAGATTATGCCCACTTATGTACTTGGATTCATCACTAGCCAAATATAGCGCAGCTTGAGCCACATCCTCTTCTTGCAGATAAACCCCTTCGAGATTCGAATAAACATTAGAGCAACCATCATCATCTAATTTGAAGAAATCTTTTGCGGCAACATTTGCAATGAAATATGGAGACACACAATTTACACGGATCCCATATTGACCAAGTTCAGCTGCCACGTTCTTGGTGAGACCCACTAAGCCATGCTTAGAACTTGTGTAAGCATGTGTTGCAACCCCTCCTATACTTGAACAAACACTTCCCACATTTATAATACTTCCTTTTCTTTCTGGAATCATAACTTTAGCTGCATGCTTGCTTCCCAAGAAAGGGCCGGTTAGGTTCACACTAACAACACGTTCAAATTCGCTCACTTCATTGTCGATAATGCTTGGCTTAGCTTCATTTATATAGACAGCGTTGTTGACCATTATGTCAAGCTTTTTATGATTATAAATCACAGTTTTAACCGCAGTTTCAACTTCAGATTCTTTCGTAACATCGCAATGAATGTACGAAGCATATTTGGGTCCAATATCGTCACATACCGCTTGCCCTAATTCGTCTTGAATGTCTGCGACTATCACCTTTGCGCCATGTCTAGTGAAGAGCCTTGCCATGCTTGCTCCAATTCCCCTAGCGCCACCTGTTATGAAAGCTACCTTCCCTTGTAATCTGCACATATATCCACGGCGTCAAAAGTAATCTTCAATTTGAAGTTTAAAATAACCAATCTTCTGGTACAATTTCAAACCTCTACTCATTTTTCATCTCACCTCACAAATTCTCAAGTTGAAGGTTTTACCAAGTCTTTCTCAATATTATAAAGTGGGATGTTTAAAAGTTAATGAGAATCTATATGTGAACAAGTTATTTCACTAACATCAATTTAATCTAACATTTACAAAGGAAAACTTAGCAGACTACTATTGACAGATTATTATGTTAAGTTAATAAATTGATAAGTTGAGTAAGGGTTTCAATATGGTTTGAAAACAATTTGAGTTTATGTGTGTTATAGAAAGTCATTTGGATTGTGATCAGTGATCTTGTGGGGGTTTGCATATGGTTAACAAAACCCACCCCCCTCCCCCGCCGCCGGGGGGGGGGGGAGAGTTAAAATACAAGGGAGCATAATTATAATTGATCATGATTAATCAGTAAAAAGGAAGATAAACAAAAAAAGAAGAAGAGCCATATGATTAGTTCTCTACGTTTGTGTGTACCTCGTTGCCTTAAGAGCGATCTGTGAAAGATTTGCCATATTTACAAGAATTTACGGATGGAGTATAGATAGATAGCTTCAAAGGGAATTTTAAACCAATATTGAAAGATACAACTATATATGAAAACCTCCCTAACTTTAATACATATATACACACAGCCATCTGAAGATGAAATTTGGCAGTATCATATCGATCTTCGAGGAATCTTCCTCATTTATATTCTCATCATCGGTTAGAGGCGTAAATCAAATTGGCCTCGTGCTTTAATGGAATTTTAAAATCAATATATATCATACGGTTGGGGCACATCGATATTTGGCCTATACAATATTTATTTCATGTGTTTTACTAACGGAAAAATTATACGGCATGCATGTTGATTATTTACTTCATTCTATAATATGCATATTTGATCGTTACAACTGTTTTCCTATTATTTCTATCTTACCTAAGATGTCATGATTCATGAAATTTTGATGGTTAAATTAAATTTCCAACTTTGTCAAAGTCATCACAATCAACTTTTCATATACTCCCTCCAGTTCTAAATATAATACCCATTTTTGTGACACAAAAATGGGTTTTATATTTAGGCTCACAAAAATAGGTCTTATATTTAGGACCGGAGGGAGTACTTGTTAATTCTTGGTGATATTAAATAATATAACATAAGTGTATTAACAAGCCAATAAGCAACAATGAAAAAACATTGTTTAACGGTTATGTTATAGTCAGAAAAATATTTAAAAATTATGAAAGCATATAAGCCAAAACCTTGTTTGTTGGCAACAAAAATTGAGGTCAATATTTCATTAAATAACCGTTTGAACAGATAAGGGCAAAAAATTAAAAATAAAAAACAAAACGAGGGCCACATAATTGAAACCAATAATGCGCCATTGGCTCAATTTTAAATAGCACTGAGCTGCTAATAGTCAAAAAAGGTCAACTCTAAACGCAAAACATATTTTAAATTCGTAATTAAAAAATTCAACTTTAATCATAGTCACATGCTAATCCGCGATGACGACGTTGTTTATGCGACGCAATTCAGAAACGTGTTAAGATTCCTTCACAAGGAGATAACGGACAGTACTAGTGTTCCTTAACAAGTTAGCATTATATATATATATCAAGCCATATTATTACTTGTAGTGGTAGAGTTCAGCACTTTCTCCTTCACCTTAATTGAGAATTTGTAAATCACTAATTTTCTGAAATATGGCTTTGACTCTAAGCTTTGTGAGAGAAACAAACCAGGTATCAATTTCTTCCTTTGAATGTCGTTTGGTTGTTAAACTTTTAATACTACGTACCTCTTGTCGTTAATATAAGATATGTTCGGTAGTATAAATCATATTATGAATGAGATCTATATTATGGACAGGAGGTAGTATGTAGGTTCTCTTTTCGTTTTACACACATCCTTTGAATATAAATATAAAATAAACCCGTCCATTTGTATGAAACCTGAAATAAGTTGTAGTGCTTGTAGCTTATAACATGTAGTATAGCTTCTATGTTGGCAAAAACATATATAGTATATAGCTTCTATGAAAAAAAGAAAAAACCAAAACAAACTCTTAGACTAGGTAGCTCCTACATTTATGACATAATGAAGTATCTCTTTTTCTCATATTTCACTTTTATAAGAAATTGAAATTCTCTAGGGAGAGGGAAGGGGGGACTGACATTAGGTTTTGATTTTTTTCAAAAAAATAAAATAAAATAATAATAATTTTTTAAAATTTTATAATTTTTTTAATGTTCACTCCTCCATTCTATTGTGTTGATAAATACTAGAATAGGCTAGATAAGATGCGGATCTCATATATTTCCTAGGGTTTGAACAACAAGCCAAGCATATTATTGGCGTCATGCTATGAGTGTGGTTTGTTAGATTCCTTATATTTTTATATTGATTTATTTTGTGGTGTAGGTACTATTTGCAGGAAATCCTTGTGTAAAGGAAGTTATATTAAACAGGCCTCATAAGCTGAATAGTCTCAATCACGAAATGGTTAGTCAAGTTTGCTTCTGTTAGCTATCTCTCATCTATATATGTATGTTCTCTAAACACGTTATTTTGTTTTTTGTTTTTTGAAATAGATCGCTTAATAAGTAGAAGTCAAAGTCCTTGATGTGATCAGATCTAAACCTTAGTTAAAGGTTATGATTTTTTTAAAACGACTTCTCTCTATATTTTTGCAGATAACTCAGATGAAGGAGAAATTTACGTTGTATGAGAATGACCCTTTTGTAAAAGTTATAATTTTAAAGGTAAATGAGCAGTTGAAGATTTCTCCTTCCTAATCTTTCATGATTACTTCGGATGCTGGTGTAAGACGTACAAGAGTTAACAAAAATACTAGTATGAGCATATATAATTCTCCAAGTGGGTTTTACTAGTCAAAAACATATACAGACTTTTTTTTCATTCAATTATATTTTTAATATCTAACTGATGTCTCATGTGTATATAAAAAGTTGTAATTATATGCAAAGCATTTATGTTCTATTTTAATACAGGCTAATGGAAAAGCTTTTTGTGCTGGTGTGGTGATGTGATATCAGTAATTACTTCTTCAGTTGCAGGTAGCTATAATGTTTAATGTCATTTTTTTTCCATACTGTGTGAACGGTAACATAAGTGTTACTACTATGATTTATAATAGTGTTATAGCATATAATTTTTATTATATGTATTGTATGTGAACAAAAAATAAAAAATAACTTTTTTTATATTCTTGTATACATGGCGCGCATGTCTGTGTGTGTGAATAATCTTCAAACGTCAAAGATATATTCATGTTTAAAATAATGGTGATCGGAAATAGGACACTGGACTTATCCGGCAAGCTTTTACAAGAAACAACTTACATTGGACCATTTGATAGCAACCTACAAAAAGCCAGTGGTGAGCTTACGAGTCCCACATAATTATAATTTGTAAGTTCTAATCATATATGAAAGAGGAATTATTTTTTAATTAATAATGTGAAGGTTTCTCTCATTCATGGAGTGGTCATGGGAGGAGGTGCTGGTCTATCCATGAACACCACTTTTAGAGTTGTCACTGAAAGAACTGTATGTTCTACCAATTTTCTTCTCTCATATACACGTCATTTTCATTTTTTTTTTTGCAGTATTTAATGAGTTATTTTGGAAATTTCAAATGTACCATGAAAGTATTTAACAATAATGTTAGCTAGGGAGGATCAAATATGAAAGATGATTCAATTTTAAGAATTTTATTAATTTAACTAACGTACATTGATTTTAGTGAATTAATTAGAAGTAACTTATATATATATATATATATATATATATAATGACAAAAAGTACTAACTAAATTTCAAGTTTTCACCAAAACTTGTTATAGTATTCATTATTTCTTTTGAAAATCATAGAACTTTTAATTATTTAACTATTATAAATACTAGTAATTATTAAATTGTAACTAAGTTATAGTAAAAAGGATATTTATGTTGAGTACGATTTATTATGGTCGTTAGACTAATTTTGTATAATTTATTTAATTAATAGGTGTTTGCGATGCCAGAAGCATCTATAGGACTCTTTCCAGATGTGGGTGCTTCATACTTTCTCTCGAGGCTTCCTGGCTATGTGGGTAATATTCTAATGATCTCCTTCTGTCCTCTGTTACATTATCAACATTTAATTTCGACAATTCCATTAAGAAAAAAATATTCTGATAACAACTGTAAAAAATATATAGGGGAGTACCTAGGGTTAACAGGAAGACGTTTGAATGGAGCAGAAATGGTTAAATGTGGTCTAGCGACTCATTTTGTCCCTTCCAAGGTATACATACATAACATTAATTGTGACATTACATATTACGTAAATTAACTAGTAAATTAAATTCACATTGCCTTCGTCCGTGCAACAGAAGCTAAATTTGCTGGAAAATGCCCTACGGGCTGTGACAACTTCTGATATTCCAACAATTACTGCATTAATTGATAAATTTACAGAAACAACTTATATAAAGGAAGACAGCCCCTTAAAGAGGTAATTTTTTGTTTATTATGATTGTTAATAGACACACGCTTTTCTCTTAGTTTAAGACACAGCTAGATTGTTGGCAAAAAACAAAAAAAACGACACAGCTAGATGATAAGACAGGTGGATTGCATATAGCCCTATATAATAAATAAGTTGCATTGTACATGACTTAATTATGAATAGATAAACTTCTTACAAATATGCTCATCCGTTTGATTTTCTTCTTTGGTTTGTGTGTATATATATACATATATATATCCAAATGCTTAGGATCGCAGTTAAATAAACCACATGAATGTATAATATTTTATACATTTATGCCTGCATAATATTGTCAGATTCCTTGCCCAACAATTTTTCATCAATTCTTGTTAATTTACTAGCCAATGTGCATGATACATGTTATTAAATGCCACAAGACACAATGATTACAGTAAAATTCTTTTGAAAATTAACAGACAGGACACAATCAACAAATGCTTCTCAAAAGGAACTGTTGAGGAAATCGTTCAATCCTTGGTACGCATAGTTGAATTTGATGCTCATTTTTTTATTTTTCATCCTTAGAAATAAAAAATTAAATCAGGGATTTCATAAAGAAGAATATGTAGTTTGAATGTGGGAATAATTTTGGTAGGAAAAGGAAATGGAAGTTGAAGAAGCACAAAAGTGGATTTCAGATGCATTAAATTACATTCGTACATCTTGTCCCTCAAGCCTAAAGATATGGTTTAGATCAGTAAGTATATATGCGAAGATCTGTATAAGTATATTATTAGAAATCACATTCAAATATCACAAATTAATGAAATGAGTTAAACTTAATTTATGTGATAAGGTGAGAGAAGGGAGAGCACAAAGCATTGAACAATGCCTTAATCGGGATTACAAAATTAGCAGCCACTTCTTGCGAAGAACTGTCAACAATGATTTCTATGAGGTCAGAACTATTACAAATCTAATTCAGTTGTTGAACTGTCCTCTTCACTGCTATTGAAGGTATCAATATAAATATATATACCATAATTATTTTCTAATTGTGGCAAGCTTTATTTGGAAAGACCTTTAAAATGTTTGGAATTTCTTTCAGGGTTCAAGAGCAAAGCTATTTGATAAGGACAACAAGGCTATGGTAAGGGAGAGAAAGATAGGGGTTTAGCTTTCAATATTGATGATGATGATGATGATCATTATCATCATCATCATCATTATTATACAGAAGTATAACACGTTTTGTTGCTTTGATTTGTGTGTTTTTGTTTTGATTAGTGGGATCCTCCAAAGCTGGAGCTGGTTAGTCAAGAAATGGTAGATCAGTACTTCAGAGAGGTTGAAGATGAGAATTGGGAATTTCTGCAACTTCCACACAGATCAAATAGACTCAGCAAGCTGTAGTTGAAGCATGGAAATTAATGGAAAGGCTTTTTGTCTGAAAAAGGATATTTTAAATATTTGTAATGTATTTGGATATGATTAAGGATCTTGGGAGTCTATTATTTGTCTTGTTTAGTTAATAATGTTTTACAATATAGCATGGACTTATTAGTACTAGCTTGTATTCAAAATATGAGTTTTTCTTGGGTTCATTTTGATAATAAATATAAGGCTTTAATCCATTTTTTCTTCTAAATTTATAATTTTTACTCAAAATATCCCTATTGATTGCTAACAATAAGGGCATTTCCATATATGGATTGTTACGATGCACATGATAAAAACGATACTCCCTTTGATCCTTAACATAAGAACTAGTTATCTAATTTGATTAGATAATGGAAATTAATTAATATGACATGCATGCATTTTCTAAAACGCACTATCATCTTCTTTAATTATCTCATTCCTTCTCCTCTATGATTATTGTTGATGAAGCATTAATATGAATAAATTAGGAATAGATTGACAAATATGAAAAGCATGTAATAAATTTAGGATGAAAATGAATAATTTAACTAGTTATTTTTTAATATATACAAATTAGTTATCTAGCTCTGAAAGGACAGACAGAGTATTATTTTTCTTTTAAATTAAATAGATAGGTACTTAAGTGGTGGAGACCACAAACCCTATAGAACCAGTGGTCTCCCACTTACTGTAGAAACGTCCATGCCATTATATTAATAATAATTATCTGTCTATTGGTTGGTCGTATTATTATTGGACAAGGAGTGGTAATTAAGCCCAAATGGATTTTCTATCATTTAGGGACCATAGATGGTAATTAATTTAAAATCAGTCCCAAAACATTTTGAAATTTCAATTCAAACCCAAAGACCAATTTAAATTTAATTTTGCATAGTAAAATGACCAAATTGCCCCTTTTTTAATAAAACATTTTTTAGCCCCCTCTAGTGGGCCCCACGCCGGAGCTCCGCCACTGGACGTTGGAGCTCCCCTATCGGCTGACGGAGATGGGGGCGTCCAGTGTGGGCCCCATAGAAGGTAGCAAAAAAAAACATTTTCTGGTCAAGGGAGTGGGGTTCGGACCCCCTCCCCAATTGTGAAGAAGATGCCTTGCCACTTGGGCTGGGCATCTGTTAACTCTGCAAAATTCATGGCAAATTGGCACATTTACCTCTAATTTCTTGCTCCTTTTGGTAAATTTATACATATTGAAGATCAC
>JBAGKO010030255.1:0-10668 GCA_037177275.1 Acacia concinna | reverse complement strand
TTTCAGTGGCGACTTTTTTAGTCGCCACCGAAAGTTTGTCTCTCATGACTTTTGGTGGCGACTTTTTATGTCGCCACTGAAAGTCAAACTTTCAGTGGCGACTTTTTTTGTCGCCCCTGAAAGTCGTCACCAAAAGTAATTTTTTTTGTAGTGAGGGCAGTAGCACCCTTAAAGCTTAAAATAAAAAATATGGCGCCTCTCGAAATGAAAAATAACTATTAGCGATAGATAATTATTCTTTTGCTAATCTATCAGCCACGTTATTTGCATCGCGAACACATCACTTTAAATGAATCTCCCAATCATGCTCTAGAAAACATAGAATTTCTGACAGCAACATTACCTCCTAATGATCTTCTCCCCATCCATTTGTAATAAGATCCATAACCTCCTAACAATCAGTTTCTAGAACAACCTTCTTCCAATTTGAATCCCAATCTTTTTTCAAGCTCATTACTACTGCCCACACTTCACCGTGCATAATACTACCCCTCTCAATATTGAATATAAAACCACACATAACTTCAATATCATGATTACGTGTTATGCCACCACAACCGGCCATATGCCCTCCAACACACCAAGATCAATCAACATTAAGTTTAATCCATCTTACAAAAGGAGTTGTTCAGAATACATGTTTCATAGTCCCAGGATCAGTGTTACTCACCAAATGACAATTGGACCATCTTGCTTGAGCCCATACTTGTGTTTAGATCTGGATAACATCTACAGCTTTATCTTGAAATACTCCTGTGTTTCTGTTAATCCACAATTGTTGACAAAGAATTGCAAAATATATTGACCATCGTACCCTTAAGATCTCAAAACACTGACTCAAATTCAATTTAATCCAAGATGCTACCTCATTAAACATAAAGAAATGGTGACTCTTACTTGTAGGTAATACCTATCGCAACAACATCTTGCCAAACTACAATCTTTGAGAACATGCAAACTATCTTCACAGCATCCACATGAGTAACAAGCGGTCGAACCCTACATGCCCATCCTCATATATAAGGAATTAGTTAGCAATCCGCCTCTAGCCACTAACCATAAGAAATTTTTGCACCTCTGAGGTGCATGTAACTTCCATACTTTATTCTATAAACTCCGATTAGTGATTGGCTGTACATTGGACGTAAGATTATAAGCCGTCTTGATAGTGAACTCTCTACTAGGCAAAATTTTCCATATAGGCACATCAACATCCTTATCATGAGACAAATTAGCTAATTGTTGAATTGCTTCCAACACGGATGTAGAAAGGTAAGAGTCAAACTTAGCTCAATTCCATCCACCTGAGGGAGTTATATAATCACAGACATGCTCCTCTTTCAAAGAATCTAGCACTGCCATCGTACAATATTGAAGAAGATTATTATGATACGGTACCTAAGAATCTTTCTAAAAATTAATACTTAGACCATTGTCAAGCCTCCATCCTACTCCTTTTTGTAACTTGTCCCAAGTGTTTCTAATGTCTTGCCACACCTGCAAGCTATTACGGTGATTCCCAATATGTGGAAACACATCATTCACACATCTGTATTTCTCCCTTATAAATTTAACCTACAGAGTATCCCTCCTTTTGACAAGGCCTCAACCTAACTTCATCATGAAGGCCTCATTATGTTTTCGAGCATGTCGTAACCCTAAGCCACTGCCTTCCTTCTTCTGACACACATCTTCCCATGCCACCATTTGGGGTTTTTGTCCTGTTTGTGTACTACCCTAGAGGAAATTCTAACATTTCTTATCAACCTCATCTCATGTATGCTTAGGTAATCATGTTGATTGCATCGCATATGAGGGTATAATAGCTACTACTGATGAGACTATGGTGTGTCTAGCAGCCATTTAGAGAGAATTTACTTTCCAACCCTTGAGTTGCCATCCATTTTATCTAAAATGTGTTGAAAAGTATTCTTGGAAACTCTCTCATGATGAATAGGGACTCCTAGATATTTACCAAGATCCGTAGTAGGCGTATAACCTAAAAAGCAACTGATCTCTGAATGTCTATTATGACACACATTGCTAGAAAAGAAAATCATTGACTTATCATTATTTACCTTTTCTCTAGATGCTTCACAAAAAACATCAAGAGATGCCTTAATAATAGTTGCTTGGTTCAAAGATGCCTCAGAAAATAGAAGAAGATCATCTGGAAAAAATAAATGAGACACAGCCTTACCATTCTTCTTTAGACGAAACGGTAGCTATTACACTGAAGAACTTCACCCTGAATAAGATGAGCTAGTTTCTTTATTACTAAAACAAATAGATAAGGTGATATTGGATCTCTTTGGTGAATCCCACAAGTGGGGTGAAAGCTAGTATCAAGCTCCCCATTCTATAGCACCTGCATTGTAGTCGTGGACAAACTATTTTTTATTATCTCTGTAAACTTGTCAATAAAGTGTAGCTCCTGCAAACAGCCAAGCAAGAAATCCTAACGAACACAATCATAAGCTTTTTCTAGATCAATTTTCAAAGCCATAAAACAACTTTTCTTTCTCTTGTATGGAATGAAAAACTTCTTGTGCCAAAATAATATTACCCGAAATTTGTCATCTTGACACAAAGCTATATTGGTTAGGAGCAATTATTTGGGGCATGACTCTCTTCATCTTTGAAAAGCCAAAACCTTTGTAACCACCTTATAGGCCTCATTACAAAGACTTATTAGACGAAAATCACGAATTGTTTACGGTATATCAATTTTTGAAATCAAGACAATATTTGTGTTATTAATCTGTCTAATCTCATTTGGTTGTTGAAAAATCTCTTTAACCAAACAAACCAAAAATTTACCTACCACCTCCCACTAACTTTGGTAGAAGAGAGGGTTCAAACCATCTGGACCTGGAGCTTTCAAATGACCCATACTAAAAACAACTTGCTTTACTTCTTGTGTTGTTACTGAAGAACCCAACATACTCAACAAATCAGTATAAATATCCGGGTAAGTGCCCCCAAAATTAATAGAAATAGATTGATCTTGCTCATTTGTGTATAATTTTTTAAAAAACTCAGAGCCAATAGTCTTCAGCTTTGCCTCTTCATATATCCATTCACCATCTTCTCCCTTCAATGCCACAATGTTTCCTTTTTCTTCTATTATTAGTAACAGTATGAAAATACAGTGTTTTTAGCACCATTAGAGTACTAATTGCAACGAGATTTTTGAACCCACATGAATTCTTCTTGAGCTCAACATTTTTCCAAATCCTCTCATACCTTCTTCATTTGTTCTTCGTTATCCTAATTCATATACTCTTGTATATTAAGACAATAAAGCTTATTAAGAAGACAAGCTTGTCGATTATTGATATTCCCGAAAATATACTTGTTCCAGTTCTTCAATTCATCCCTAAATCTTGCAACATTATCCTCCCAGCCTCTAAACTCCCACCAAGAGTTCTTTACTAACGATGGAAAATCTTCATGAGTAACTCAAGGAGCAAATAACCTAAACTAATTCCTTGAAATCCCCCCTTGGGAACACAGAATTTTGCAGGAGTAAAGGATAATGATCAAACTTGTACCTAGGTAAATGCAGAAGTCTCACGTCTCAAATTGCTTGCATAATGCCAAATTTGCCAAAACTCTGTCAAGACGACTAGCCAATTGCCTACGAGACCAAATAAAATCTGGTCCTTGGTAATTAAGTTCCTCAAATCCACTGTTTCGAAACCACTGGACCAAATCTCTATCTGGCAATGCTTCAATATGGGCCATCGAGAACTGTTATGACTCACGTAATGTAGCATTGAAATCTCTACCTAAACACCACTTTACTAACCCCATATCTATAATCATATTGAGTTGCTGCCACAAACATTTACGGCGTGTATGGTTAGGATGACTATACACCACCGATAACTCCCATTCAGACTCCTTGCCTTTGATTAAAAACCCCATGCAAAACTTAAGATGCAATATATGTTATTGTAAAATCAACATTTTCATTCCAAAAGCACCAAATACCTCCACTAAAACCAGAAGCTTCTACAAAACCCATATTTTTAAACAACAGACGATGAGCAATTTGAACTGCTTTCTTACTTTTCTGTCTTGGTTCTAAAAGGGCCAAAAAAATCAAAGTGAAATTTATGATGAAGATCAACCAACAAACCTGTAAAAGCTCTTCTAGCAACTCCTCTGGAATTCTATATCATAATGTTTGTATCCATTAATAAATTAATAATAATAATAAATGCCCAAAAAGAAAAAGCTACTGCCCATCTATAGAGGGTGTAGCAAGACTTTCCATATCATCATCAGAGTGCTCAACAATTAATAGATTAGTTCTCATGATAAAGTCACACAATCAAAGTGAAATTGACGGATTATTATATTGCCAATGAAAAGTTCAAAAGAAAGCATGTCAAACGTATTTGGCATTCTCTTCCGCCCGAAATTCAAGTAAGGAACAATCTAAACATTTTTTTTTCACGGATCTTACAAAAAAAATATTAAAAATAAAAGACAATATGCCTACGATAGTAACCTTGTAAAAGTTTGAATCTATAAAATATAATGAAATTATAATAGATCCATATTCTACCTTTACTTGTCTTCTAATTTTCAAACTTGTCCTATCCCCAAATGATTTTTCTTAACTAATAAACAACTGCCTTTTTCTCTATTGACTAGGGCAAAAAAGTGCAGACTGAAAATATGAAGAACGAATCAATTACAAGGTCTAAAGAGAAAAAGGAAAAGCTGTCACATTCAAGCACACCAAATGTGGAGAACACATGTGCAAAGAGACCACTGTAAAGGATGAAACACAGCCTTTAAAACTTACCTGCTCAAGATGTGAAATGAAAACCACCTTCGTAGAGGAAGCCATTTTCCTAGTTTCAAAGACATTTCCAAGACGACCGCTCTCAGCAATAGAGAGGTAAACCATGATTTTCTTATTTTGGCTTGCCTTTACTTATCCTCCAATTTTCAAATTTGTCCCATCCCCAAATGATTTTTTTTAATTAATGAACAACTGCATTTTTCTTTGTATGACTAGGGCAAAAAAGGGCGGACTAAAAATACGAACAACAAATCGATTACAAGGCCTAAGGAGAAAAAGGAAAAGGAGACTGTCACATCAGGCGCACCAAATGTGGAGAGCACACTGTGCAAACAGACCGCCGTAAAAGATGGAAGGTTTGTATAGTGTTTTTATACTCTACAATTCCACCTGTACGAACTTTTAGCTGGCCGTGGTTTTATTCACACAAGTTTTTTTGAAATGTTTAGGTCAAGTTTTTTGAATATATTTTGTCAGGTTCTTTAATCATATGTGGCCATGTGTCCCATATTTAAATTATTATCATTTAATTATAAATTCAAATACAATAAATAGAACATATGTGATTGGAGAACCTGATAAAATAAATCTAAATAACTTGATGTAAGTATAATCCTTTCTTAAGAATCTGTGGCCAAATTTGTGTATGCATTTAACAATTATTTTATCAAAACCCTACATTTACTATGCATATATATGATAACCCTATATTTACTGGTTCACCATTAATAACTCGGTCATTCAACTATTATAATAAGCATGTCACATAAACTATTTAATGATATTAACAAATTTATTTTAAATTTGAACTGTTATAAATAGAGTAAACTTGAATGACTAAAACTATCTATTCCAAATTTAAGAGATCTAAATTACATAATTTAAATTTGAGGGATTAAAATAAAAATTAGGTCAAATTTAAAAGGCAACAAATTATATTGTACCTTTAAAAAACTTAAAACTTAAAATTAGGTAAAAATTATATTTGTACCATGTTGCTCCTCTCTTTCCTGAGAAGCCACCTTTCTCGTTCCCTATCAGCCCCCTTAAATGCCTCAGGCACCCAACATCAGCCACCTTGGCTACACATACAGTTCTTCGTTCTTGCCGATCTCCGAGAAGAAACTCAATACATCCCGACGGCAGCGGTTCATTCAAGATCTGCATCTCGTTCCATAGTTTGTTGGTAATTTTTTTTTGTTTTTTGTTTTGACTTTAAATTAAAATTCATTAATGCTTAATGACGCATTACAATTAAACAAGTAGCAACTGGAGATGTAAAACATCCTATTCTCCTTCATCACCAACCTCCTCATCTTAATAAGGAGGTAGTGGGTGATCAAGGAAAATAAAAAAGCCAATCATCCTATATATTTGCCTAACTAACTGATCTGCTATTAAGTTTTAACATTTCCTATCGTAACTTTGCTTGGTTTTTGTTTTTTGCCATTTTCTTCGTATGTATATCATTGGATTCTGTCTTTGTCATTGTCAGCAAATGTTCAGTTTTTAGACCTATAGGCAGGGACAACTACACATATCTGGGTCATTAAGATTTGATCTAACAACCCTCGCTACTAAATATTGGGGAAACAGACTCCCTAAGATCTGTAATAATAATGCAAAATTTGCTTGATGGATTTGACTTTTTTTTTTCTTGTATTTATTAATTATTAATATTAATTTATTAATTATTAATTATTTTGTAATTTTATTAATGGCCTAGTTGAAAACCTGAAGTTTATTTTTTTAATGAGTATTAAGTTTTTCTCTTCGATTGGAAAATGGAGAAGTGGTAACGTTTCTTTTTTTTTTCACCTGATAGTCTTTCATTTTATTTTATAATTTAGATTTAAATTAAAATATCAATAACTAGCACCACATAGATTGGGCTTAGGCCCATCTTGATTTTTATTTTAATTTCAAAAGCCCTGCTATATAGATACTTGTGTCTAATTGCTCGTCTCTTTCAAGCGTAAATCGCTCAACTTCAGGAATGGCTTCTTGATTCCTGATGATCTCCCAGATATTCAGATGGCAGCTTCTAGATCCGAATCTCCTTCTCCCGTTCCCTTTTAGAATGCCCCTCGCTACTCATTCAGTTCTTCATTCTTGTCAATCCTCGAGAAAAACTTGGAGATTCTAGCGTCGGTGGCTCTTTCCAGGACTGCTTCTCCTTCTAAAGTTCTCAACTTTCTCATTTGCTTTATGCCTCTACCTCATACCATCTCCCAACTTTACCAACTAGTTCTTTGTTCTTGCAAATCTTCGATGAGAGACACTCCTCTTGCAGATCCTTGATGAGAGAGGCATTGTTTTTCTCAAAAATACCACCTCTTTATTATTTTTTATCTAATATCACCTCTTAGATATTGTGGGACTGAACACATGTGTTCAGAGTCACCTAGCAGCCTAGGGTCTAGGTTTTCAAAACCTGACAAATCCCATTTCCCATTTCCTAACCCTTAACCCTAACTCCCATTTCCCATCAAATACTCAAACCCTAACAAATGGCTAGTAACTCACTTGCATTCTCCCTCAGATTGCATCCCTTCCTCAACTCTCAAATCTCAAGGAAGGGATTGACCATCTCAAGTAGGATCAGGCTCCCACTGCTGAAGCTTGAAGGCCCCAGCATCATTACCCACTGCATTAGAAAATGAGAGCGTCAAATATGAAATACCTGCATTTTGAAAACTTGATATGGCGAAGTTTTCAAAATGTAGGTAAATAACATTTATTTCATATATGGTCCTCCCATTTTTCAATGTAATGTGTAATAATGCTAGGGCTTTCGAGCTTCAGCAGTGGGAGGGTGGGCCTCCATGGGATTTGTGAGGTCAATCTCTTCCTTGAAATTTGAGAGTTGAGGAAGGGATGCAATCTGAAGGGGAATGCGGGTGAGTTGCTAGCCATTTGTTAGTGTTTGAGTGTTTGATGGGAAATGAGATTGTTAGGATTAAGGATTAGGAATTTATATGGGCTTTGTTAGGCTTGATGGTGTATATGAAAGTCCAATATCATAAGTATATGCAATTTGTTTAAGAAGCCAGATATAATATATTTTCAGCGGATGCAACTTTTTTGTTTTTCCCTAGCATGTGTACAAACTATCTTTAATTATGATTAAAATAGAATTACTTTTTTTTTGGGCTATGGAAGACATTTATACATGGTTAAAAAAATGCTATTCACAGCCAAATAAGAGTTACACATTGAATATGAGCAACACCCAATTCAAAGACCTTTGTCCTTATATTTCTTTACTTGATAAATTTTACAGTGATGAATTTTTCGGCAATTTTGAAAATTCTGATCACAAAATGCACTTAGGAATTGATATTAGAATCATTGAAAGCAAGTAACCATAGATTGTAATATTAGTGCTAAAGTTTCTCCCGTACTGCCAGTAATCAAAGCAATTTGATGTGTCATTTTATTTGAACCTGTAAATCTAAGAACGAAATTTGTTTTTCATTTAAAATTTAATTTAGGTCACAATTATGTTGTTTAGCCATATGACAAATGGACCACTTTTCACTAGCAACAATTGAGATAAGAAATTCCCTTCCCCATTCTATCAATACTATAAAATACAGTTTATATTTATCTTGAATATAAGCCACAGTTTTTATATTTGTTAATATTTTGAAAAATTTTCCTACATTAATTCTTCCTCAACAATAATAAAGGAGGAAAAAGAATGATTAAATTAAATAAGATGACAAGAATATTTAAGAAAATGCATATCATATTAACAAACTTAATTAACTTTCTTAATGTAATATAATTTGGTTAGATAAATCTGTCTTATACTAAGTATCGAAAGGATTACATATTAATTTTGTCTATTTTCTTATAAAAAAGGAGAACAAAATATAATTCAAGAGTGTTGCATAAAATTTTGAAATAATAATAGTTTTATAAAATAAAAATATATTAATATCAACGATTAAAATTATAATCTATAGTGCCTATGAATGAATCTAATGTAGTAATTATAAGTGTTTTCTTACCAAAATTTATGTCAAGGAATAGTTCAAAATGGTTTATTATAGAACTCAGAATGTATTTCGGTAATGAGATCTCGCCCTATAAACAAGTTTTTGTTAGATTAATTAATCTTAACATGCTCACTCATGTCCAGTTAGATTTTAATTAACGAGTTGATTTTGGTATTTAATATAAAGCTTATTTTTTACATTGGCCAATCTTTGCCCAAATTATCCTAATTAATGTTCCCTCAACAAGAGAGATATAGATGTAGTTATGGGAGAACTTGAACTCATACTCAGCAGTGAATCACTTCATAAAGATTCCTATATTGATTCATGACCATATTCCAAATGTACGGAAGCTAATTGGAGTAATGACTGCTGCTTTGCTACTTGCTCTCACTATTATGTAGACCTATTATCCTGCTAAGTAAAATTTGATGATAAAGTTTCACATGTAAACTCACATTACTGTGGCAGATAGAAAACGTAGTGATTTTTAGAGCTAGAGTTGAGAGAGACAGACCTGCAGAGTCCAACTAACTATAAAACATTTTTACGTGAGAATGTTTATTGTAGTTGTAAGTTTTCGGGCGTACTTGAAATCCGGTTGATTCTCTGAGCACCCACACAAGATCGGAGCACCAACATGGACTCTGATCATGTATACGAAAGATGCACCAGAAGAAGATGAGAACCACGAGAGAGAATTTTGTATGGTAAAACATAAAAGCCACATCTCATAACTCAAACATCTTCCTTTATTGTTACGGAGGGGAAGTTAATGTTTTGAATTTTAAATTTTAAATAAAACATTAAAATTCTTCTATTGAACCCATATATTTATCATATTTATATAATAGTTCTTAATCCATCAAGGGTGGTCTAAGCATATTCTAACATCTCCCACTTACACTTGGGGGATCGAATGCTATGGGTCAATTCTCTTTCTCTTCCATCCTTCTTTCATACTAGGTGCTCTGCTGTAACTGTGTGGGCATGACGTCTCCATTTGGGTGTCTTTTACTAGGAATCCCCTTTTTTAGAAATCAGCATAAGAACAACCCTATAGTGCAGCTCGATCATATAAATATAATGCTTCAGATATCCTAGATTTAACCCATATACACTTTCCTTGTGGCTAATCTAATCCCTCTTGAGTCAAGGTAAAACTCAGATTGCCTATCCCATATGCATAGTATCTACTCTTATGAAATTCTCAAAGTAACATCAAAAGGGACTGGTCTCAGACACAAACATAAAAATGTGTATTCTAGGTAATCTTTCTTTCTCCCAAATATCATTTTAATATGAATAAATCGCTTTCCTAACATAATACCTTTAAATCGTATATATTATGATTATAGGAAAAAATGCTTAAATAGCAGACGTTGAAACATATCTCCATGATATTGTCAAAGTCAAAGGATATCTTTGAAAGGTTTAACCTTTCTAGGACTCACACAACAATGAAGTAGGGATCTATTCAATTGTTTCTCATTTGTGGCTTTCCAACACATGCGGTATGAATCGTATGCTACGGTGTTACTCTTATACTTTAAGAGCGTATGTCAGTTTAATTTTATCATTAACACGACTTAAGTTTAGACACATATTATATCTAAACCCAAATTCCTCAACTTTACTCACATTATATAACGTCAATTTGAAGAATTTGTTGTCTGGTTATAGGTATCATGGACGTGGGATTCCATGATTCGATCCATGCTAATAATAATGGGTCTTATCTCAACTTACTACACTGGTAAGTCAAGGCGACATTTAGTTTGTGTTTCTTCTCTACCATATCAGCATTATAACTACTTTGCTGGTGAACACAATTGTCTCATCTTT
>JBAGKO010030204.1:0-10670 GCA_037177275.1 Acacia concinna | reverse complement strand
TTGTTATCTGCACAATATCTGCGTCACCACTAACATATTGGTGACATAGATTCTTTGTATGCAATATAATATTCGTCAACAATATGTTACTGGTGACACATATATTGTTATATGCGTCATCAATAAGTTGCTGGTGACGTAGATATTGTTATCTGCGTCACCAATAATATATTGGTGATGCAGATTCTCTTGCTTCCAACAATATCTATGTCACCAATATATTATTGGTGACGCAAATATTTTTTTCTGTGTCACTAAAATATAATTTTAGATGCAGAAACTCTTCCGTGAACTTTTAAAACTAATTATAATTACGAGAATTCCACCGCGTTTCTAGTTGAAGTCTCTAAGTAATAAAATAGACGTTGTATGGGGACGCGAAAACCATATCCTGTAGTAGTGTTTGTTCACTGTCTTTGGCATTGATGGATTGCTGGTATGCTTCTCTGTAATGCTTACACATACCACATTGTAAGGCATTATTGTATGCCTCTAGTAGTATACAACAAGTCCTTCCTTTTTCTTACCCCTAAGGTCCTGGTTTCCCATTACCTGGACCATATCCTTTTCCACATTAGTACCCTTCTGTAAGACACCCTTTTCACCCATCGAACATAGGCCCTTGCTGCTAGCCCATCCCCATTGTCTAGCTTGGGGTAGTTGGGCAGCATTTGCCCTTAGGAGTGCGTAATGAACTATCTTGACCTGATAGTTGGGCAGCATCTCCCTCTTAGAAATCCTACTTTAGCTTGAGACAATCGGACAACACCTCCTCCTAAGAAATATTATCTTAGTCCAGGACAGTCGTACTTCACCTCCTAATGAAACCGCGGAATGTCGCCAGCCATCAAGATGTGATTACACCAAATAATGTAGTATAGGGCACAACCCAATAATTCTTCTTGAGGAGCTTTTATTGGTGAATTCCTAGAAACCAGTTTTCAATATACACATAATGAAATGGGTAAGGAAAATTGGGGGGTTCTCAAATGGTTTGTATTGGTGCAATATATGTAAAAATGAAAAAAGGGAATAAATGTTTTTGGTATTTTTAAGATATGAAGAAATGTTTGGATAAAAGGGAAATATGATTTAATAGTCTCTTGATGATGAAAACTTGGCTATCCTTGCTCTTAAAATATAATTGGGAGTTTAAAATCTCTAAGTCAACTTAAAAGCCCCAAGCAATCATTTAGGTCCAATGCCTTAGTCAATGTTACAGTTCACTTTAATCAAAGTTGGTTTAACATTTCCTAACACATTGTTAAAAACTACTTAGAGTGCAAATAGAATAGGTGATGCAAATTCCATAGATTGTTAATCAACAAACTAAGGGTGCCAAGTGTAAATACAATATCATTAATAATCACTGACAAGATTAAATAAGCACAGGGCTTTAAGACATGGAAATATATATTCAAATCACCACATAATAACAGTAGCTAGTCCAAATGCAATATAGAGTCTAATCTCATAATTTACAATCATAAATCAAGTCTCACAAATATGTAGAATCCCTAAATCTAGGAAACCCTAACATAAAGTGAAATACAAGCTCAGAATGGAAAACTACTCCCCTATGAAGTTCGTTGAGCTCAGGCTTTGTTCTCCATCACCAAGAGGCTAAGAAATTAGCCTCTCATGCCTTCAATATGGATGTAATCCCTCTAACTCTGAGAATTCATGACTGAAGCTAAAACTGGGTTGGAAAGGTGAAGAAGAAGGTTATGGGAATGGTTTAGATGATCTAGGATGGAAGAAGATGATGGGGAAATGGAAGAAATGAAGGTATTTGGCTATGGAGATAGAGGAGATGAGAGGAGATTGTGGGTGGTTCCTAATTGCAAATCTATAGATTCAGGATAAGTTCTTTGTGTAGTTGCATCATGCTTATATAGGGAATTTGAAAACCCTAATTCAAAATGTGTAGCTTCAATTTAGGGGGCCAAGTCGCGACCTCAAATGTGTGAAGTCACAACTTGAGAAGACAGAATACACATCAATCTTGACTTAGCTTCCAAAATGCAAGGCTCTACTAAAGGGCATCTAGGTCACGACCTCAGCTCTCCAAGTTGCGACTTGGGGAGGTAGAAACACTCCCATATGTGGTTTGGCTTTTATAAATTATTGGCTCCATCAATGCTCTTGTCTTGGGCTTCAAGTCCTTCTCCAATTACCTGAAAGTTATATATAAAAGAGCTTTGTGAAGGCCAAATAAGCAATTACAATTAGGAGAGGAAATTAACCCTTTTTACCTTTATTACAGCAAAATGCAATGCATGAATCTATGTAATCCCAAAAGCTATAAGTGCATACATAATGAGGGTAAAAGTGTTACAAATCATTAGAAAGAACTTAAGAAAACCATGTAAAGATAAGGTTCTATCACTTCCCCAAACTTGAACTTTTGTACCTTTAGACAAAGACTTGAGTCCTCCTAAAGAAAATGCAAGCACAATTAAATAATCCAGCATATTCAAGAGAGATCTTGAGAACTTAACAATCAACATCCCTTAGGAAAACAAAAATGATAACATGAACAATGCTAAGTGATCAAGTACAAGATATGATTGACTCTGAACATATGAACGATAGAGATTCACTCAAGGGCTGAGAGTGTTTAGCTCACTCTTATCTCCTCATTAAGGTTCTTTTTCACTCAAAATTCAACTAGCAAACATCCTACCATAGGCTTGTAATAGCTCTAAAATTTCCACTACTATTTAGTATTCAAGTCAAGAATCCAGAGGGCTTGTAAGGGTTGTAATGATTGAGTTTGACCACATAGAATGAATGAAGAATGTGACAAGAAACATTGCATGTGCGGCCAATGTAACATCCACATAAGCTCTCAACATTAAATGTGCTTGACACTAATGCATTTGCTATTTGCTAGGCCTTTTTATGAATGCCCTATTCTTATTCAATTTCCTTTCTTTTCTTTTCTTCCTCCCCCATCTTTTTCTTTCTTTTCTCTTTTCTTTATGTTTTATTTTCATGTATTGATATATACACATCTTTCTTCTTCATTTTGTACACTGTCACACCTTACGTATATACCATCTTTTAGGTCACTTAACGTCCATTAGAGTCGCACTATTATATAGATAACGTAAAAATTGAAATTTTTGTTTATGATAGTACCATTCATTTCCAACAGATTCATGGTCAAACATTGGTAAATGGTAACTAAACATAGAAATATTGAAATAACATACTTCCAATTTCTACAAAAAGTCCCTTAAAGATTCTACAGGGAAATACAGTTCCATACATCACTTGCTTACACATGAATTCTAAATAAGTCATCTAGTACAAAACATATTTTATTACTAGTTCAATATAGATTCCAGCAACTTCCTCAGCATACATAAAGTAATTAAAATGGCCTTCATCCTTGGACTTCTTTCCTATTCCTCTTTGATGATTCTGACCCTAGTTCATGGTTATTATTACGGGGTGAGATTCTTGAGAATCTGATTGGTGCTTTTAGGGTTTTGGAAAATAAACTAATTAAATTCTGATGGTGATACTAGTCTCTCGATAATGGAAAATTAGGTTTTCATCTCTCTCTAAAGATATTAGGGGTTCAATTAATTCTCTAAGTTTCTTTTAGAAAAACCCTAAGCGATCGCTTAGGTCAACGAGTTAATTAATCAAAACTTGCCTAGGATCCTAGGTCAATTAATCATCAATCAATTCGAATTACATTCTCTTAGAGTGCCCTTAGAATGATGCATGATAGGGTTCTCAAATTAAAAATCGTCAATCCGAGAATTACGCGTGAGATAGAATTCATACGATCACATAAACTTTCAAACACACATAATGAAGTCTCAAGAACTCAAATAATGTTATAAATCGAAATTCATACATCAACCTTGCCAAATATTCATATCCTTATGATTACAATCATAACCATAAAAAGTTCATCCACAAATTCCTAGATCTAGGAGATAGATAGATGAAAAGATCTAAATTAAATGATAACTTCCCTGGTTTAAACCGTAAGCTCCAACCTTCAAATCCATCATCGAGAGGCTAAGGGGATTAGCCTCTCATGGCTTCGAATTTCCCGCTATCACGTTCCATCTTCAAATCCATAAGATGCAAGTGGGGTTTGGTGATGATTAGGACTTATTTTTGGTGGAATAGGGTAGATGGAGGCTAGGGTTTCTATCTAAGGTTTGGGAGTTGAGAGAATATTCAAATCTAGGGTTTCAGGCTCATTACTCTAAAATCTCAGAAGTAATTGTTGTACCTAATCGTGGGTTAACATCCCAAATTTATAATAAATTACTAACCCTAATAAAATCTAATCAAATCAAATCTTTTTATGATTGTGAGCACAGGTCATGACATGCAATTATCCAGGTCGTGACTTGGACTTCAGGTTATTCCTTCTGGGCCTGGCTTGAGTCCAAAACGCATAGCATCAATTAAGTCTTCATGTCGCGACATATAAAGTGTTGGGTCGCGACCTTGGTAGGCAGATCAACACTCCATGTGTTTGGGAATTCCAGCTCCAGTGTCTCCATCTTAGGTTCCTATTTCAGGCTCCGGTTTCTCATTCGCTTGCCTGAAAAACATAGAATAAAGTACCTTTGCCAAGGCAAGTGAAGAGTAATATAAATCATATGAAAATAATACCATTTTTGCCCATAATTCATCAAAATGCAATATTGAGACATTTAATCCATAAATCATTAATATCATGCAATTTGATAGTAAATGTGCAATTACTATGTAAAGTACCCCATAAAACCATATAATAATTGTGTCAGATCAGGTAGTTCCCACAGGCCCCAAGGAACAATGCACCTAGCTTGGCTTAGAGGAAAAGCCAAGAGAACTCTAGAAAGGGATGAGGTGGCACATAAGTCAAAGGAGGTGGAATATTTTAATATTTTCTTAAAATTTTTCATAATTCCAAGAGTTCCCTCCTTATGTCTATAAATAGAACACACCCCTACTATTTTAGTCGCATAAGAGGATCTCTTGGGTAGGTTTTGGCCAACTGGAAACTTGACCTTCATGTCCAGAATTTCAAGGAAATTTCAGCTACACCAACTGATCAAGTAATCAAGGTTTGTTCTAGCCTATATCTCCTTTCATTCTTCTCCTCTTCTCCATGGTTTTGAAGGCAATTCTAAGGGGGAAATGTTGTCCATGGATTCAGTCAAGTAAGGGGAGGAGAGTTTGGAGTTGTGTGAGGTCTATAAGGGGTAGAAAAGGCTAGTAGTTGGTGTATATGCTTGATTGAGGTTGAGTTCTTTCTTTGTATCAGAGGAGGGAGTATCGACCATAAACCTTAGGATGAGATGTGATTGGATTTTCATTGGTTTGATGGTTCCTATGTGTTTAGAGCAGTGTTTTACCTAAGGAAAGGTAGAAAAGAACACGTGTGGAATGCCGAACTGATGAAATCACTAAGGACCCCAAGAAGGGGGAGTGTTTCAGTCTAAGGTGGAAAGGTTAGGGGGAGTGTGATTTTGATGAAATGGATATCATAAATGGGTTTAGAGGTAGGAGTCATGTAGGATAAGCCTCTGAAATTAGTTAAAGGATAAGGGTAGTTTGGAACCCAAGTTAAGATGGAAGGGGTTATGGGCTAGTAACAGTAGCATATATTGATGCCTAATTGTTGTTTTATGATTAGGAATTACAGAGGAGTTATCTAGTATCCTGAGGAGCAAAGGAAAGCACCTACATCCCTTGGAATAATTAGTAGCGAGAACTTCTAGCCTTGACTTATTAATGCTTTGCTTGTTTGCTTTATGCTTTTGCTTGTATTACTATGTTGTGGTTGAGCAAGCTGTATGTGATGTATGACTCTAGGTTTATATGCCTTGGCTATTTGTTAGAGGTAGAGTCATATGCATGCTCCTTATACACGGTGAGTGCCGAGAGAGAGGGCACTAGATGACTAGTTACGAGCATTGCATATGCATTATGATGTTATTGGTTAGTGTTCTGCTACTAAGGTTTCTCCAGAAACCTTACCCTTTTCATAATGCAGGTGAAGGTACTTCAGGAAGCAAGGAGAAGAGATAGATAGAGCTTGTTTATTTTGCTTCCTTGTATTATTTTTGGATGATTGTATGATATTATGTACTGGATATTGGATGTTCTGGACTATATATGTATGCTACTAATATGATGTAAACATGAGGGGATGCCTTTACCTTAGCCGTTATGCTATCCGAGTGACGTTAGAATAATGAGATAAGTGAAAAATGGCATAGCAAGGTAATTTGGTAAAATTGGCATTGATTTTTGGCTAGTTTGGGCTTAAAAATGGGTTGGTCATCATTTGAGCAAATGACTGTATCTAACCATGAGCCTTTGTATGCTAATAGAGGGTATTTTTAGCTACAAATGGAGTGGTAGATCATGTCATTTGGAGTTTTGTAGCAAAAGTTATACCTTCCCAAAGTTAGGCCAAAAATCTTAGAAAATTGGAAAATGACCAAATGAATAATGCCAAAATGACCATATGAACAGTGCAACTTTGAGGGGCTGCACGTGTGCGAATCTATGCTACCATGGATTGATATTATTTTTCCCTTATAGAGGAAGGAAAGAGCTTTCCAATGAGCTTGAAATTACCGCATTTCGATTTTTCTAGAATTAGTTATGATTTTCCAAAGTTGGCCAAAATTAAGGGTTAGGTGAATAGTAACCCGAGAAAAGCAAAAAAAAATTCCTTATTTTCTCAACTTGAAGTCATAACTAGGGATTCCAATAGCTCTAATATGATAAGATAAAGGCTATAAAAGGAGGTGTTACAAGAATAAAGTTTACAAGAGTTTCCCCTAGGGTTCCTCTTTTTGCTTGTTTTTCATCTTTTAAGAGCGGGTATTTATAAACTCTTGATTTCCTAATTGTCCTTAGTTTTTAACTTATTTACATGGCCTTTCAGCCCTTGGATCCTATCCTCTTATTAAATCTTGGCCATTGAAAAATGTGTGGTTCATATTTACTCTTATTTTTCACATGCTAAATAGATATAATATTTAAATCCTTTCTTGAAAAATAGGACATTCCAAATGACCATTTTACCCCTCTTAAATGGTGTCACACAATGCTATAAGGAAGAAGAAGAGTCCAACTCCACATAGGGAAATTCAGTCCACTGATTTACATGGTACGATAGGGTAATTATTCGTATCCTGTCCTGACCTAGTACCACAAAAATTTCCTACCAATCCCTTATTAGGCTCCCCTCTACTCAAGGAACATGTCACAATTTTTCTTATTTTAAAATTCAACTCCTAGCTCAAGTTACAAGCAAAAGTTGATTTGCCGATTGTAACGGCGAAACTTTTCTCCTGCTGTTATTCCTTAAACTCTTTAGACTCTGTAAGAGCCTTAAAATTAACTTCCTCACTTGAGCTAGGGATTCACCATATCAAATCCAACGATTGACTTCTCCACACTTTCCAAAATTATCAGGATTGGCTAACACACCTGATCTGGCCAAAAATACTGAAAAATAGGGAAAAACTTCATAGCACCTATTTCAACCCTATTTTCATTCTTGAGCCCCAATACAGTGTTCTGGGACATCGTAGAAGCTTCTTTTTCCCCTTTAGCCTTATTTCCTCCTGGGGGTCCTAAACTTTTCAAATTTTCAGCTTAGTCCCTATTCAGGTTTTTCTTCCTATCACACCTTAGATATCACATTTTCACCTTCATTGGCCCTTAATCCCTTCTAGATACCACAATTAGAACGTTAGAATTTTTGTGGTATTACAGGTTGGGCTAGTTATCATGGGTCCTAGCACTACTTGATCCACTATCACCCGCGTCCATATCAATTAACCTATATTAAACTAATTCCTTTAGTGAAAAAGTGAATTCTAAAACCATGGACATATATAATTGTAAGAGCAAGCTTCACACCTAAGAGAGGGGTGAATTGGGTGTTATAAAATTTTCTTCGAAACATGAGACACGAGCACATATACTAGTTTGGTCAAAACTGACGACCTATATCCAGTTCTCAATCCACACTGTGTTCCACTAATCCCTAAGATTTCAATGAGCTCTTGGCACCATAGTACAAACTCGATTGACACTTTAAGAGATCACTCCCCCTTACAAGTTACAATCCAAGTCCGTACTCAAAGTATCTCAACTTTGAGCTCCTCACAAATGATTGTGGAATGTAATAAATACTCTCTCAATAGAGTTGAATAATAAACATTGAAGAACAACAATAGAATTAATGATAGAATTGAATGCAACACACTTAGAAAATTATGACTCAAATCGTTAGTTGTTGTCGTCATTAATGTTCACGTATTTATAGTGTCTGAGGAATTGATGTTCAGTTAATAGCCGTTGATATCTCATCATTCCTCTATGTAGTTTTTGTTGAGGCACAAAGAATTTCCCTTATGAGTCATAAATAGATCTGTTGACGTTAAAGAAGGATGGTAGGTGAAAGGTTTACCAAATTTGGTAAAATACATTTAATGCGTATGGCACATTCACTATACCAGTTGATTTGTGTTTGAGAGACCTTGAAATGAATCATAACCTATTCTAATACATAATAAAGATCATTTGCAAAGGTTAGAAATAAGTAGGTATCAATATAATGGAATCTTGAATGATTAAGAAGTTTGCGCTATGATGCTTTGTTTTCTGGAAAATTTGATATTTGAAATTCCCTTGAGGTTCTTGGTCTTCCTTGAGGTAATCTATAAAAATTCAATTCTCTCGAGGATTTATCTAATAATTAACACATGAAGGTTTAGAAGAATATATCCTCGAGGATTTTATAAAGTGACATTACCTTGAGGTTGAGAATTACCCTTGAGGTTGCAATCATATTTAGATGGTACCCTTGAGGACTAAATCTTACCTCAAGGTTATTCTTTAGAAATCATAGTTCATAGTTTGCTTGCACCCTTGAGGTTAACAAAAAAACAATCCTTGAGGTTTTAGGTTTTTGATAAGAAGGAACTCAGAGCATGTAAAAATGTTAAGTAAGAAATACTGATCACCCTCGATGTCAATGAGTAACCTGAAGGGTCCATTGATATTGGCTCACTTGCAAGTTTTGAAATAGACAGCTAGGTTTTGAAATTACCTTGCAAGGTTACCAAAAATTGTCCTAGCCTTGAGGCTAGAGTCTACCCTCGAGGCTACTATTGTTTTTCTCAAGGAAGTAAGGTTTCAATGTAGCCTTGCTCCACAACAAGGTTGTGTCCTAACCTTGCCGTTGTGGAAGGGACCTGTGTCCTCAAGGCTAGCTCTCACCCTCGAGGGTGGTGTCATACCCTGCTAAGAGTAAGGTTCTGGTTCAGCCTTGCTGCCACAACAATGTTTCTCACAAACGTTGTCATTGTGACACAAGTCAACTTTCCTCAAGGCTACCCTTCACCCTCGAGGGTGGAGACTCAACATGCCAATAGCAAGGTTCTGGTCCAGCCTTACATCCACAATAAGGTTAGAGCCAAACTTGGCTATTATGGTAGGGTACCCGTGTCTTCGAGGTTAGACCTCACCCTTGAGGTTGTGGCTCCTTCTTAGTAGCTTGCAAGGTTTTGGTCCAACCTTGCACCCACTACAAGGTTGGAGCCAAACCTGGCTATTGTCACAGAGAGCCCATGTCCTCTAGGCTGGACGTCACCCTCAAGGTTGTAGCTCTTTCTTGCCAACTTGCAAGGTTTTGAGCAAAACCTTACTATTATGGCAAGGCTTGCCACAAACCTTATCGTTATGGCAAGGCTGTCTATCCTCAAGTATCCTATGTACCCTCAATGCTAGCAAACCAGTAACGCTTCTGACTTGGTTCAAAAACACTTTCTTTCTTTCTTTCTTTCTAAATGGATATTACTCAAGTACACTTAAGTAATTTCCCTTTAGTTTAACATAATTTAAACACCTTTTCAAATACTTCTAAGTTTAGTTATCATCAAAACATAGGATGTAACATTCTCCCTCTTTTTGATGATGATAAAACTAAGTCATTTAAAAATCATGTCATAAACAATATCATGAAAGAAACCATATACAGAACGATAATTCAAACTTCATGTCATACATTAGATAATCATATATATAACTTTGGGTTAGTAAAAAATAAGATAAAAATAATGAACATAAATAACATCAAAAGCTAGAAAATAAATAGAAGGCCCAAAGTACATAAAAGGTCCCATGAATATAAGCTCAGTGGCTGGATGAAGAGGATATGTTAATGCCAATGGGATCATCCTCATCTTCCTAAGGCAAAGGTGGAGCAGAAGCAAGTGGATTCAGGTCCATTGGCTCATCACCTTGAGGCTGGTCACTCTGAGGTAAATAACTTGAACCACTCTCCCCCTTTTTGTCACCATCATGTCTGGGGAAGCCAAGGTAAGTCAAGAGCAACAATGGCTTAGCAAGAGGTGCTAAGGTCTCAACAACATCAGAGACATCTCTATACTCAGTAGAGGAACCACTAGAGGGAACAAGATCAGGAAGGTTAAGTGGTAGAACATAAGGAGAATGAGGAAGGGACTCAACAACAATTTGTTCCTCCTTAGAAGAGTGAGGCGATAAGACAGGTGATGTTGGATGAGGAAAATGCTCTAGGATAATCAAATCTGAATATTAATATTAGCTATTTAATTTATCTAATAAATTAAATACTAAAACTAATATTAAATAATAAC
>JBAGKO010030174.1:0-10096 GCA_037177275.1 Acacia concinna | reverse complement strand
ACAATACTACATAAATAGTATACTACATAAATATACATACTAGCAAATCAAAATGTTACTATATATACCACCTATAATCAAAATGTCAAAAAATCTAAAATGAACTTTACTCATCATCCATCAATCCTAAACTTCTATAATAGAGACAAGCAAGCACCTATAAAGTGATGAGAGTGGCTTCTGAGGAGTAATGGAAGGGAGCATGGAAGAATTTAATGGCGTAGAGATCGAACTATGAAAGAACATCAAACAAGATCGAGGCTACCGAAACACCCAACAACGGTGGCACGAAGTGATGGGAGAGAGAATGGAGGGTTCGATTGTGACAAGCAAGAAGGACCCATGGAGGCACACTCAAAGGACCCACAGTGACACAAACAAGCTGCGGCATTAAAGGATAGACGAAAACAAGCAAGAATGAGCAATAATGGCGGCACACAAGAATAAGCTATGATAAGGGATAATGACCATTATGGCATTGAAGCATTGACTATGAAGGAGAATGAGTAAGAGAGAATGGGAAGGAGAGTATAGAAAAGAAAATGGGATTAGATGGGTTTGATAGAGAAAAAAATAAGGTTGTTATAATAGAAGAAAAAATAAGTATGAGTGTGGGAGGATTTCGGATAAGTTTACCCAAAACCCTTCCACGTCCCATTTTATAATTAGAAATGAGGATTCCCACATTCCACATCCCTAGTTAATATTGGGGACGTGAAAGTATCCCCTTTCACATCCCCAATATAGGGGGTGCTTTCATGTCCCCAGTATTAATTGGGGATGTGAAAGGGGTGATCACACCCTCTTTCAAGTACACTTTCACGTGCTTGAAAGGGGAGTGATTACCCCTTTTCATGTCCCCAATAGATCCCTAATTAATATTGGGAACATGAAAGCACCCCCTTTCACGTCCCCAATGTTATATAGGATGTGAAAGATCCCACTTTTTATTTCCCCAATTATAATTGGGGATGTGGAAAGTCTTTAAAAGGTGATTAAAATTATGAAAATGTCATCGTCTCACTTTTTGATGTCCCTAATTTAAAAAATAGACATTTTATAGGGATGTGGAATATATATTTTGTAGTAGTGTCATAACTGGATAAATGAGAAAGTTTAATATCAATAAACATAATAAAAGAGAATGTATGGGTAAATTTAGTTAAGAGTACCATTGATTAAAATGTATTAAAAAATCGATACAATCTTAAGGAGATCTTATATAAATGGAGACAAATCAGTTAAAAAAACAAAACAAATAAATGACATGATTGAGCAAGCATTTGGATTCTCGTCGCTAAAGGTAGTGGTGTATTTGAACTCAAATGAGCTGACATGTGCGAGAGTCGAAGCTTCTGGATCCTGAAAGACGTTTCACACATATCTTGGCGGTGCCCTTTTATCTTTAGGGGTGGAAATAGGCCAAGCGGCTTGTCAAGGGCCTGTGGTGTGACCTACCTTTGGCCTGGCCTGTTTGAACTTAGTTGCAGGCCCAGGCTGTTAGTAGGCTTGTTTTCTTTAAAAGGTCAAGCTCATGCTTGTGGACTAGCATGTTAAGCCTATTAGGCCGACATGGGCCTGTTATAAATATAAAATATTATAAAAAATATTTAAAAAATAAATAGTAAATATAGAAACTTAATTTTAATTTTTGTGATATAATTATCATTATGAAATATTTATTTAATGATAAAGAGATTTTAACATGTAAATAGATGCGTAACAAGAATTTATTTAAATTATATTTATAAGAGTCAAAGAAATTAGTATTTTTTGATCCAAAAAGAAATTAGTATTAAAAATATATTACAAATAAAGAATATAAAATAAAATAATTATAATAAAAAGGGAAAATATAAAAAAGTAATAAAAGAAAATGTGTCAAAAAATAAAAGATAAAAAATATTAAATTTTGAAAAAAAAATGTAATTAAAAATATAAATATTAAAAAAAAGTAGGCCTGTTAACAGTTTGTTAGGCCAGGCCAGACTCAAGCCTAAAAAATGGCCTTTAATAGGCCATAGGCCAAGCTCATGCATGCTTGTTGCAAAACAGGCCTGACTTGTTAAGGACAAAGCCTAGCTTGGCTTGGCCTGTTCCCACCCCTACTTGTCGTTGTCCTGTTCCCACCCCTACTTGTTGTAGGCCTGAGGCGCACAAGGATGAGGAACAAACGACATCATAGGGAATGTAAGGCTAGAACTCAGCCTTCTCTCCCATATGGTGCCTCACGCGCTCTAATACTTTGATAGGGTACATGTACCCAATTACAGTTAGCTTGCTTTTCTTAGGTCCCTCATGCCTTCGACTTCTTTAGGCTTCTTTTACATCCTCCAGGTATGGTTGGCTAAATGGAGGGGAGAGGAGAGAAAATGGGATATTTTAATGTAGGGGAATAGAAGGGAGATATTTTAATATAGGGAAAGAGAATGAAAGATTTGAGAATTATTTTGTTTTACTTTATTTGGATGGATAAAAGGAGAGGGGAAGTGAGTGATTTTAATAATGTAAAAAAAGTCATCAACAACATAAAAATATAATCAATGGAAAATAAAATAGACATTAGTCAATATAAAAGTTTTTGAAGTGTAGCATATATATTTTAATGAAGGGAAGGGAAGGGAATGGAAGATTTGAGAAAGATTTTGTTTTACCTTATTTGGATGGATAAAATGAGAGGGGAAGAGAGTTATTTTAATAATGTAAAAAAAGGTAATCAACAACATAAGAATATAATTAATGAAAAATAAAATAGACATTAGTCAATATAAAAGTTTTTGAAGTGTAGCATATAAAGGAAAATTAATATTTGTCATGTAATAACAAAATTTTATTATCAACTTTCAGAATGTGTGTATTAATTTGTTTTTCTTATTAAAAATATGTATAGAGAGGTAAAAAAATACAATACAGTATGATACTAACAATTTATAATACAAATCTAAAAGAGAGATAGTCTAGACAATTATAATAGAAGTTAAAATATAGTATTTTCCCTCAAAATTCCCTCAAATTTGGAAGGGAGGGCTAGGAGGGGGAGTGAGGGAAAATTTTCTTCCCTCCCTTTCTTAAAATTTTTGGTATCTAAATAATGAGAGGTGAGTAAAATCCCTCAATTTACTTCCCCTCCTCTTATACCAAACAAGCCCTCACAGTCCATCTTCACTTTTATCTCAACCGTCTAATCACCACTTGTTGATCAGTTGATCAATGGATTATGTGCTCAACATATAATAATGAGGATCCTCTTCTTGTGGTCTCTACCTTGCACCCAACGTTTTGGTGTGAATGGTAGGGGCTCTTTTTTTTTTCTTTTAAAGGTCAAAGTACAAAAATATATATGTGATTATTCTTTAAGAGTGTCCAGCAGCAAGTGCTTTTTTTTGGTGCAAAAATAGACATGTGATTATAAAATAGGTGTAAAAGTACACATGTGCTTATAAAATAGGAGTAAAAGTCAAAATTTCCGTTAAAGTCAAAATGTTGACCGTTAAAAATACGTTTTTTTTACTAATATTGTGACCTGGATGGTGACTTGAACTGAAAGTTGGGAAGAAAGAAGCCATAAATCACAAATTGACCATTAAAAATACGTTTTTTTTACTCATATTTACTAATTTTGGAGGCCATAAATCACAAATTCAGCTTATATGGTGTTAGATTGGGTGGAAAATCTGAAGGAACTTTGAGCTGAAAGTTGGGAAGAAAGAAGCAAAACTAGGGGCGGTCAGTAGGTGAAAAATCTGAAGGTACTTTGAGCTAAAAGTTGAGAAGAAGAAAACAAAACTATGGACAGTTAGTGGAATGGCAAGAAAAAGAAAGCCAGTTTTATAAATATGTATCTTTTTTTGCATTGAAAAAAGCCAAGTTATCATCCAAGTCATCAATATTAGTAAAAAAGCTTATATTTAATGGTTAACATTTTGACTTTAATGGAAAATGTGACTTTTGCTTCTATTTTATAATCACATGTGTACTTTTGCACATATTTTATAATCACAAGTCTACTTTTGCACATATTTTATAATCACAAGTCTACTTTTGCACAAAAAAAAGCACTTGCCTCTCCTATATGCATAGTGTCCACACTTATGAAATTATCAAAAATAATATCATAATGGACATGTATCAGACACTAGCATATTTGTGTACATTCAAAGTAATCTTTCTTTCACCTAGATATTACTTCAATATACATCAACCGCTATCCTAACGTAATACCATAGATTGCATTTATCATAACCATAGGACATGTGCTAAAGTAGCAGTTGTTGAAGTATATCTCTGTGATATTATCAAAGTCAAAGGATATCAATATAAGTGTTTTGAACTTCCTAGGACTCACACAACAATTAAACAGGATTCATTTTTATTGTTTCCCATTTGTGGTTTTCTTGCACATGTGGTATGAATCACATGCTACAATGTTACTCTTACTTTGAAAGAGCATACATCATTTTCCTATTTGTTATTAACACTGTATAGACTTAAGTCTAAATACTCCCAATATCTAAACCTAAACTCTTCGTCAATTCAAACGTCAATATTAAAGATTTTGTTGTCAGGCTACATGCATCATGGAAGTGGATGTCCATGATTTGATCCACACTTATATTAACTTTCATGGATCTCATCTCGACAAGCTACACTATTGTCAAGGAAAAAATGTTTTGTGTTTCTTCTCTACCATATCAGAATTCCAGCCGCTTTATTGGTGAACACAATCGTCTTATCTTTGCACATCCCACCTGAATGTCAAAGGCAGTTGCTCATGTGAGAGAGCCAACCTCACAAGCCTGTATAACACACTAGACAGTGTATACTTTCACACATACATATAAATCAACAATGATAAATTAATACTTCAATTAAACACAAATGTATTCAAAATATACTATTTTACACTTTGCATACATCAAGTGCCTTTACATGTTTTTCAAATGTCTCCTTGGCAATTGGTTTAGTTAGAGGATTAGCAACCATACTCTTGGTCAAGATGTGTTGTACAATAACAATTTTCTATGTTATATAATTTCTTACAAAATTATAGTTACTATCTATATGTTTTGTCTTACTATGATACTTGGGGTCTTTAATATAAGCTATAGTTGTGTTGTTATCGCAATGCAATAATACCGGATTGGTACTCTCATTATCAAATTCAAGATGTTTAATAAACCTCTTCAATTATAAAGCCTCTTGTACTATTGCAATGCTTGCTATGAACTCAGCTTTTATAAAATGTAAAGCAACGCATGTTTGCTTCTTACTACTCTAACAGATGGCACTATTGTTTAGTAAGAAAGTATATCTTGAGGTTGATCTTCACTCTTCCTCATCTTTGCCTAAATCAGCGTCTAAATAACCAACTAGGCGTAGATCACTTCCTTTGTAGCACAATGCATAGTCGAATGTTCCTTTTAGGTATCTTAAGATTCTCTTTATAGCTTTTCAATGATGCTCGCCTGGGTTGGACTAGAATCCCCTTACCAATCCTACTGCATAGCAGATATCTGGCCTTGTACACATCATTGCCTACATTAGAATACCAACAGCGCTGGCATAGGGAGCTGTTTCCATTTTCTTTTGATTTAATTAAGTTTTAGGACACATCATTGTTCAAGATTACACCAGAAGTTATTGAGGTATCCAAAGACTTACTTATAGTTGCTCATATTGAATCGTTCAAGAATCTTCTTAATGTAATTTTCTTCTGAAAGAGATATAATTCTTTTTGAATGATCTCTTAGTATTTTAACTCCAAGTATATACTCTGCTTCATCCATGTCTTTCATCTTAAAATTAGATGAAAGCTATTCTTTAATAGTTGTTACTAACTCCAGATTATTTTTAGCCAATAGTATATCATCAACATATAAGGATAATATAAGAAAATTACCTTCAAATCGTTTGATAAAGACACAGTGGTCCTCTTCACTCATTTGGAAATCATAAGAGGTTATTGTTTCATAAAACCTTAAATATCACTATCTGGATGATTGTTTTAGTCCATAAATAGACCTTTGGAGATTACAAACTTTATTCTCTCTTCCTTTTTCAATGAAACCTAATGGTTATTTCATATAAATTTCTTCATCTAGATCACCATTTAGAATTGTTGTTTTGACATTTATCTAATGTAATTCTAAGTCTAAACTATTTACTATTGCTAGAACAAGTCTTGTAGGATTAAAGCATACTCCAAGTAAGAAGGTATCTTCATAGTCTTTACTTTCTTGCTGTGTATACCCTTTTGTAACTAACCATGCCTTATATTTATCAACTGACCCATCCACTTTTCTTTTAATTTTTGAGAACCCACTTGTTCCCAATAGCTTTACGCTCCTTTGGTAGGTCAACCAATTCCCAAACTTGGTTCTTTCTCATAGAGTTCATTTCTTGTTCCATTGCATTTTTACATTCTTCCTTAGCATGACTTGATAAGGCTTCTTACATAGAACGCAGTTCATCATCCTCATCAATAGTAACAATGAGAGCTTCACTTTCTATTTGGAAACGTCTCTTAGGTGCACTTTCTCTATTACTCTTTCTTGTGGGAGTTTCATGTCTTTGTCTTTTCTTTTGTCTAGGTCTTTGTGTTGCCCTTTCTAAGCTCCCATTTAGATTGATATTTTGGGATGATTCAGGCCTATCAACATGTTCTATACTTGTTTGTTCTCACATCTCATGAAGAGACATAGTGTAGTCAATTTCCCCCTTGTGAGGGAATTCATTTTCTAGAAATGTGGCATCTCTTGATTCAATTTCAGTCACTGTTCCATCTTCATTTTCACCAATGAAAACATATCCTTTGGATTGTTTATAATACCTTATAAAGATATACTTTTTTCCTCTAGAACATAACTTTCCATACCTTTGAGAGTCATCAATAGACCCCCATGGTTTAAGGATACTCAAATCTAACTTGTGTTTTGTTCATACCTCATAAGGTGTGGTAGCAATTGATTTTGAGGGCACACAATTAAGTATGAAGGTAGTTGTTAACAAAGCATCACCCCAATATGAAATTGGTAGGTTTGCTTGTGCCATCATTGACCTAACCATGTCTAGAAGTGTTATATTCCTTCTTTCAGTGACTCTATTATGTTGGGGAGTGCCAGGGATGGTTAACTACCTAATTATCCCTTTTTCTTCACAAAGCTCTATGAATTGATCAGACAAATATTCAAGACCTCGATCAGTACGTAATACTTTAATTTTGTTATCCACTTGATTTTCTACTTTGTTTATGTATCATCTAAAGCACTCAATAGCCTCATATTTGTGTGAATCAAATATATATGACCATATTGTGAATAGTCATCAATAAAAGTAATACAATACCAAGCTCTATGTCTCCCTCTCACACTCATAGAACCACAAATGTCAGAATTTATTAATTGCAATGGTTGTTCTACTATAGTTCCCTTATCGAAAAGTTTTCTAGTTGTCTTTCTTGCTAGACATTTTTCACACAAGGACATTTCCATATTGGATATGGAACCTAGTAACCTTCTTTAGCTAGTTTGATCATTCTATTTTGATTAATATGCCCTAGTCTAGTATGACAAATAGTCATATCAACAATCCTATAAGAAGAAATAACAAAGAAATCATGTATATTGTAATTATAAAAAATATCCATTACTAAGAACTTTTCTGAAAGGAAAGCTAAACCATAAAATATAGAATTATAAAATATGTTTGCAACTTTATCATGGAAGCTTACATCAAAATCGTAATCTACAAGGCATTTAACATAACTAAATTCCGTCGAATGTCAGGAGCATGCAACACTTCATGAAAGATTAAGGTCTTTCCACCACCAACTTGGCTTCTCTCCTTGTCCCTTACCCTCCTTGGCCATTGGATCAAATATTTAATGGTCCAGATTTATAAAATATAAATCTGGACTTGATCCAATGGCCAAGGAAGGCCAAGGAGAGCCAAGGACAAGGAGAGAAGCCAAAGGCTTCCACCACACATAGTTAATTTGCAGTTTCCAATACCATTAACTTCAATCTTTTCATTATTGCCTACATAAAGCCACTTTCATCTATCCAGCAATCAACGATATTCTATATAGGATCCTCGATCCCTTGTCACATGGTTTGTTGAACCTAAGCCCAAAATCCAAGAAGAACATACATTTTTTGTTAGAAAAGCAGTGCTTGAAACATAGGAAGCATGTGAATTCACATAATTCATTAGTACCTTTTCATTCTCATTTTGGTCGGTGCAATCCTATACAAAATGACCCATTTTTTGTAAGAAAAACATTTGACCTTCTTTAAGTCCTTTTTCCTCTTCTGCCCTTATATTTTGCCTTTCTTCTTGAATTCTTTTTTGCCTTTTAATAATTTGGCCTCACCCTTCTTTCCATTCTTTTGGAATTTCTTCCCCCTTTTGAAATCAGGCTTTACATTAGAAGGACCTGCACCTTTAGTGTAATATGCATGGCCTGAAGACTTGTACGCCTTTAAACGCTCGTCCTTAAGTTCCAGGTGTTTAGCCACATCATTGAAACTTTTGATGTTTTCATTATGGGTTAGATTAACCTTCATATGCTCCCAACTAGAGCCGGTAATACAGGTTTTAATTGTGGGCTGAACCCGCCCAACTCGACAAATGGGTTGGTTTGGGTTTGAAAAAAGTGGGACCATTTTAATGCGGGTCTTTTAGGCTCGAACCCATATGGTCCCAACCTATGGTAGGTTGGCATAATGGGTTCATAGGTTGGCCTATATGGTCTTGTTTTTACAATATCTACAAAATGTTAAGACCCAAGAGCCCAAAAGTAAGTTCAAAATCCTAACTTTTATGCATGCTTCAAATTCATTTGTTGGTTTAAACTTTGAACTTAATTTGTATCTTGTAACTTGTAAGTAGAAGTCGGCTCATTCTAGACTTCCAAGGAGCATACTTATTATTTATTAGTTGTTATTAGCTTTTTTATATACTTATGGTTTGGTTTTGTGGGAAAAAAATTAACATGTCTTTTGTTTTTCTAAAAAATAAGTTTGAAAAATAGGGAAAAAAATGGGCTGGCTCGCCTAACCCGCCAACCCAACGGTAATGGGTTGGGTTGGCCAAATATGAGCCTATATGGATGCGGTCTTTTAGGCCCGAACCCATATGGTCCCAACTCGTGGCGGGCTAGCTCAAACCAAGTGGTCTAGCCCATATTACTCGCTCTACTCCTAACTATATGGTAGCGACCTTATCATTGCTTGAATTTGTTGTTCATAAGACAAGGTATGCCCAGCTTCCTTCAGTTCTCTAATCATGTTTGCCATCTCTCTTAGATGTTGTTTCATAGAAGTGTTTGGCCTAAGCTTACATGTATCAAACTCAATAGTTATCCGTCTAAGCTTAGAAATGGATGTGCCGCCAAACCTGTCTTTCAACGCTACCCATATGACTTGCGCTGAATCATTTTTCTCATATTTGCACATGAGGTCATCTGCTACAGTGCTTAGCAATATAATTCTTGCAATGCTATTTTTCTTTTCACTAACTTCATAAACCTCTTGATCTCTCCTGTGTTGGGCCGTATTCCTAGCTACAGGTTGTGCCACAACTGTTGTTAAAGGCTTAATAGCCTCTTGTTACTCTAAAATAAATTGCACCTTTCGATGCCAGATATCCCAATTGTCACCATTCAATTTATCCCCTTTATTTAACCCAACAATGATATTCTTAGTTGCCAATTTTGATTATGGAGCAAATCCATTCCATATTTAATGAGTATCTCACAAAGAATCAAACTACTAATCATATCATTAATAACATATATAGCATCATATAGTATACAATGTCATGTACATGTATTATTCCTAATCAGAATAATAATAATAATAATAATAATATTAAATTTACGATCAGGAGAATATATTTGTATCTGCCATCACATAAATATTAATAACATTATTAAATTCTATCAAGAATTATATATAAGTAGTTCTTACAATTCTAACTCTTAGAAATATCATTTCCTAAAAGCTCCCACTATTTAAACATATATGATAATATTTATTAATCAACCAAAAGCTAAATAAAACATGCTTTATCATGATATAAACAAGATAATAAACCA
>JBAGKO010030153.1:0-10673 GCA_037177275.1 Acacia concinna | reverse complement strand
CTGTACAATACCCTCTGAGGATAAATATGCACAGTGCTCTGGGAAATGTTTTTCATCCCATTGAGCTTTTTCTTATTGTTTCGTTTTATCTGATACAGACAAGCACCACCTTGCCAAGAACATGATAGAGAATTTTAGCCTTACTAGGAGGTTTATAGCTACTGTTAAGATTACAAAAGTGCAAGAAAAATTCAAGCAGTGGCAACTGATTGGGAGAAAAAAATCGAGCTGAGACTAGCTCCATCGATTATTTGTTTTTTCTCTACCTCTAATAGTTCTATTTTTCTTAGGCCAAGTGACCTACTAATTTGCCACCTCATTCTTTCTCCTTGCCACGTTTCATAGCCCCTATATCCCATATTATCTTGTCAAACGCCTACAGTGTTAATAAATGGCTTTTATTAATGGCTCCATCCATGGAGAGCAAAATTGCCCTACTATGCAAACTTTTAGGGTAAAATTGCCCCTTATGCAATACATTCAGGGCGAAAATGGCACTTTACCTATATTAATAATTGGTTGTTGTGTCATGAGTGGAGTGTCAAAGATTTATTGCTTAATATAATGTCTTGTTAGGTGATTGTATGAGTAGGTTTTCTCTTTATTGAAATGTGTGCCAAGTTTAACTTTATTCTTTAATGGGGAACCATGATGCTGGAAAGATCTGCTTGATAGGAAGGTAGGAGATGATGCACCACCAATGGTGACCAAGAAATCTGAAGAAAGAGATTGGGGAGGTTGAGCTCATATCTGATCACATGGAAGATGCTGATTGGTGTTTTGGAGTGTGGATTGTGATGGGTTGCACATGAAGGAAGATTCTTTCTTCTCAAATCTACTAAATCAACAATGGGAGCTTCCTGAACCATCTAAGGATATTAAAGAACTTATGAATGTCTATCTTGTAGTCTAAGAGTTATTGGAATATTTCAATTATAACTGTAGGCTATGGAATCATGCCTTAATTATCACAGTGCTTGGAGTTCGTTTGAATTTTTACAGACTAGAGGAGCAGTTGGGTAGTTTGTGGGGTTTTAGTGATTTTGAGCTAATAGATCTCCTCAATAATTATTATGTAGTTTGATTCTTGGAGGATGATAATTAGGGTAATAAGTACAAAACATAGCATCTTAGTGCAACATTAGTCTCCATATTTCGATCCTTTTCATATTGCCCTTGGGTGTACAACAACATGGGTCAGAATCCCTAATATTTCTCTCCATTGGTACTAAAAAAAATCAATATGGAGAATAAGGGACATAATTGGTAAAACCTTGACGATGGACTTACATACCATTGTGAATATTGAATATGACAGAGCTAAGGTTACTAAGGGGAGAATTACTAGGGCTCTATGTAAAGATTGACCTTGAAAAAAATTAGTGCCCCAAGTCATTTGCTATTCAGCTTTGTTTAATATTGAATACGGAGGGTTGGGTCTCATTTACTTTGTATTGGGATGTTATAGAGATAAGCAAGAGGTATGCTAGTGGAAAGTTAATAAGGAGTCACCGAATGAAGCTTCAATGAGTTATGGGCAATAACTGAAGGGGTTGCAAAGTCGAGATGGTCGCTAGGGACTAAATTTCCAATAAAGGAGGATAAGTTTGGTCCATGGATGCTTGTAAAAGGACAATAAAGAGTTGGGGCTTGAAGACTAAGTATAGCAGAGAGAGGATAGTGGAAAAGGGCTATAAACAGAAGGTTAAAGAGAGTTAATATGGAATTGCCCTTAAGGTTAGATTGAGACTGAAGAGAATAAACCTCCTAACCCTTAAGGTACTATAGGCTTGTTGTTTATTTTCTTTTTGTTTTTCAATGATTGTTTCTTCATGGAATTGCCCAAGGGCAGGGATCATGCTTTTTCAAGGATGTTTAAGGACATTGTAAGGAAATGCAACATTAATGTCATGGACCTTTTTGAAACGAGGATAAGTAGGGTAAGAGCTAAGAAAGTTATTCAGGGCTTGGATTTTAGTAACTAGATTAGAGTTGAAGATATGGGATTCATGGGTCAAATTTTGGGTGTTATGGAATAACATGGAGGTGTATGTTGATTATGTTCTTTCATCTACTCAATTTTCCCATTGTAGGTTGTAATATAGATTGTCAAATCAAGTTGTCTTTACCACCCTCATTTATGGGGAAACAATAGCTAATAAGAGGTAGGCCTTTTGGAATTCTATTAAAGAGATTTTGGGTACAATGCATGATCCTTAGATTTTACTTGGGGATGTTAATAGTTTTATGAGTGCAGAAGACAAAGTGGGTGGGCCTCGGTAGAATTCTAATGGTATAACTTCCTTTAGATCTTGTATTCAGTCTTATGACCTCCTAGAGATTCCAATAGTGGGAGATCACTTTACATGGGAAAAAGAGGGGGTTAGGCAGCATCTTGATTAGGCTTTCAATAACTTGGAATGGGTAATCATGCACCCTCAGTTTAAAGTTTATCAACATTTGAGGTTTAAGTTAGACCATAGTGTTATTGTCGGTTCACATGGTGATAGAGATTATGATCATAGATTACGGAAGCAATTTATGTACCCAGTCGTATGGTGTTTAGAAGATGGACTTAAGGATCTCGTTAGAGAATCATAGGAATGTAAGGAATGGTTAAATGGTGAGAAAATTTTTTTGGGTTTCTAGTAAATAGAATGAAAGGGTAGTGGGAAATATTCCAAAAAATAAGAGAGAAGTGGTTTAGAGACTTGAAGGAATTGATAGAGCCAAAAACCAGCATAGGTCGAATGGGTTGTTCTAGCTTGAGAAGTCCATGTGGAGAGAGTAACTAAAGCTTAATAATCAAGAGGAACTCCTCTGGTACCATAAGTCTAGATGCCAATGGTACAATTTTGGGACATGAATTCAAAGTATTTTCTTATGGCAACAGAAGTAAGGAGAAAAAGGAATATAATTGATACGCTAAAAGATGAGGTAGGAGAATGGATCATGATCAAAGTCTCTTAAGGAATAAGGCCTTGGCCTTCTACATGGACTTGAATTCAAAAGACCAGGGTGTTTTTCCAACTGTGAATTGGCCATGTGATTTTCCTTACTTGAGTATTGAAGTTTTAGGCAATATTCAGAGGTAGTCCTCATATGCAGAAATTAAAAATGCAGCTTTTTAGATGGGGGCATTCAAGTCGCTAGGTCGGGATGGACTTCAAGCTCATTTCTTTCAATCTCAATGGGATGTGGTGGGTCAGAAAGTCTATGATTTGATTAAATATTTATTTAAGAACCCAAGGGGCATTGTTGAGATTAAGCAGACAAATATTGTGTTGATAACCAAGGTAGAGAACCTAGAGAAACTAACAGAATTTAGACCAATTTCTTTTGTGTAATATCATCAACAAAATCTTGAGTAAGACATTAGAAAATAGATTAAGAGGGTGTATGGACTATTTGGTAGACTCCAACCAATGTAGTTTCATTAAAGTAGATAGAGCTGTAATAACATTATTCTAGCACAAGAGGCTATACATACCATGAGAAACAAAAAATCTAGTAGTGGTTTTATGGTCATTAAAGTTGTATGGAGAAGGCCTATGATAGGCTAGACTGACGTTTTATTAGATTCACGCTTCAGGCTTTGGGTATCATGAATGAATTTATTGAGCTTGTTATGTGTTGTGTATATATATATGGCCTTAATGTGTGTTTCATGGAATGAGTCTCTATTTGAATCGTTTCAACCACTAGGGGAATTAGACAAGGGGACCTAATTAGTGATTACCTATTTGTGCTATCAATGGAGTGATTAGGTCATATTATACATCACAAAATAGAGGAGGGTTGTTGGAAGCCTTTGATTTTCAGTAGTCATGGCCCTAAGATCTCACATCTCTTTTTTGTGGATGATTTGTTACTATTTTGTGAGGCTTCTAATAGCCATATGGAGGAGGTTAATGGTATAATGCAATTTTTTTGTGGGGTTTCGAGCCATAAAATAAGCTTACAAAAATCAAGAATGATTGTGTCTTGTATAGTTCATGCAAGTAGGGCCCAAGCCTATAGTCAACTATTAGGCATTGGCCTAACCTTAGATCTTAGGAAATACTTTGGAGTAATTCTGTTACACAAAAGAGCAATTAAGTTCATATTTGCACCTTTGATTCAGAAAACTAAGGGAAGCTAACTAATTAGAAGGGACGATTCCTTAGCAGGGCCAGTAATACAATGCACATTAAATTAGTTTTGTCTTCCTTGCCATTTTATCAAATGTGAACTATCCTTCTCCCAAAAGGCATACTTCAAGAGATTGAGAAAATCGACCTGAGATCTCTTTTGGAACTAGGATTCTACATCAAAGAAGATGCACTTGATTACATGAGACACTATGAAGAAAGATAAGGAAGGGGTGGCCTAGGATTAAAGGATCTCTATTTTCACAATATTGCGTTCATAATGAAACTCTGCAGGGGCTTAATTACTAGACTTACATATCTATGAGTTCAATGTCTTCGATCATCTATCTAGGAATACTTATGCTACCAACAGAGTTTTGATAACTGAACAGGAGCCTCCCGGATCATGCTTAGAGCTGTTACAAAATGATATCTTGAATAGTGTTGTGGGGGAAGTTCTCCTATGCATGTAGCTATTGGGTGATAGCTGAAGCTTTTAGCTTGCCTTGCAATTAAAAATAAAAAGAGATTTATTGATTACCTTGAATATACAAATGCTTTTTGAACAGGCTTACTACTCAATTTCTAGGCCTACAATAACTTTTAAAAACAATGTCTTTAGATGCAACATGGATTAACCATTTTTTCTGTAGGTGCTATCTGCAATATTTGCATCGTATCACAAAGGAGTTGAAAAATCCACTATATTGTATGAGAATTTAAATGCTAACACCAACAATCTTAAGAGCTATTATCAAGTTGAAGATACGGTTCTAGTGCATTGTCAATTGTTTTGTCACTCATTAGAGGCAGAGTTATCGAATAATGAGACCTTTGAACTTCATCCTACTTTAGTTGTTTTCTTTGATATTTTTTCCTATGTAGAAACATTGTATAATTTGGTCTCACATTTTATTTTTGCCTCATTTTAGGACTTTTTTTGAGACCATTTAAAAAGGAATTTGGCCAAAAAGAGGTTAATCCTTGTCTTTGCAGTTGTATTGAGACAACAACAATTGATTATTGTGGTACTAAACTTAGGTTGGCATAAATCCTCTAATAATTTTAATGGCTAGGGATGTAATGAGAATTGAGTTTTAACTTAGTAGTATTTAGGCATGACTACCTTGAATGGTAACACAAATTGATAATAGACATGAACCCGATGTGTTGGGGCATGTGAGCTATGGTGATTATGAACACCAAATGCCTAATTAGCCTATTTAATCTGACTCACTTACCTTACAGTTTGGTTTGGGATAAGCCATAGAGATTGACTTCTAACCAGCCACACAAGAGACAGTTGGCCAAATGTGGTACAAGATTTAAAGTGTGTCAAACCCCTTCATATTTCAACATTTATCGGAGTAATTATGCATAGTTTAAATGACAAGAAGAAATAACATAAGATATACTGTTATATAGTACTTAAGTATAATACAATATTTCCATAGGATTCTATAGTAGATACTACATGGCAACCCTTGCACAAGTCCAGATTTCTCAGTTGCTGGTATTTATGTCTTTGCCCTTGCAGTCGCTTCTTCCAGCTGAATCAATTATAAATTTTGGAAATGGTGAGATTCATACGAATATCAATAGTAACACACAATCAATCATATAAAATGTGACAGATAGATATGAAATGCACCACATAATGTAACAAAGTATCTATGCCACAATGTGTATCATATTTGCTTGAGGACCTAAAGTAAGCTTGATTGTGGACTTCTAGCTTATGGATCAAATAACAATTTGATCTTATCTTAGCACCTTAGCTATCACACCTAGGTACAATGCACTTCACGTGCATATCATAGAATGTGGCATCTCAACACCTTAGATGGAGGATCTCAAACCATGGTTGGGCACAATGTACTTTACATGCATATTATAGAACATGACGTCTCCACCTCAGCTAGAGGTTCCAAGATCATAGCTAGGTACAATGTACATCACATGCATACAACAAAATGTGATGTCTCACATCACAAAACATGGCATCTTAATGTATATAGACAATCATATAGTTTATGAGAAATAGAGTTACTACTTGGAGCCCTTTCTCAACTAGTCCCTCGATCCACCTAGGCAAAGATCAAACCCTAAAATTTCAAATGTACAATAAGTGAGCTGCTACTCATTCCATACTTATTTCATAAATTCATTTAATTAGTTGTCTCTAATAAAGAAGAAAATGTTTTTAGGGGTACCAGTCTATTTCCTTTTATACTTGGTGTAATTACACCTTTCCAAAAATTATGACCCATCCTATCCCTATACAATTTCGTATGTAGATTCCATTTTGACCTTATATTTACTAAAATTCAACTCCTTCCCCACGAAGCACAGCCAAACTGAAACCCTTATGCTACATTTGGTTAATTGAAATTAGGCCCAAAGAATTGGAATTGGAAGTGGAACTGACAAATTGAACTATTTTTTTATCAAAGACCCACTTCCATATGGAATCCAGTTCCATCAAAACAATGGAAGTGGGTTCCTTGGTTAGACCTCTAGAACCCAACTTAGTTCTATGGAAGTGAACCTTTATGGATAATTATTCTCCATAGTGTGAAATTTATGGACAACTATGCCCTTTCATCAAATATAAAACAAACCCCATACAACCTAGTCGTAAGATGATACAATGGAAAATGTCAGACGTTATAGCGGAAGACATCGTGTGATCAAACATCTCGACAGAGCACAACAGACATTGTGGCCAATGTAATCGATATGAGGAGACAAGTAGACAAAGGTTTCTTGCCATTCTCTCATCTATAAAACAATAAAATGACAATCAACCTAATTAAGCCTACTAAAGATTGAACATACATCTCAAAAACCAATATAAGATATGCAAAGACATAAGAGTTGGAGAGAAGTCTAGTTGTATAAATAAATATGAGTGAAAATTGAGAAGGTAATACAGGAAAACGGGGTTTTACCAAATAAAAGCATAAATAAGTTTGTGATGGCAAAGACACGGGGTAGAGACTCACCTTTCTCAGTTCAAATTGGTGAAGAGACAAGAGAGATGAATTCTAAGGAGGAGTTGATGTCAGGGAGACAAAGATGAAGCAAAGAGAGGGGAGGCAGGTAAAATTGTTGAAGTGAAGAAACAATAACAACATGTATTGGTTGTCCAGGCTTATCCATTTTTAATGAGGGTAAGATTGTCTTTTCAATTATTCTTTTATTAATTTTATCTAAATAAAAAATAATATATTTCTAATTTCATGCTTATTTCCAGGGCACCAAACAACCCTTTAAAGCCCACTTCCACCTCCAATTCCGCTTCCAATTCCATCAAAAGCTCTTCTATGAGCCAAATAAGGCATTAGGGTTTCTTGGACTAGTGTTACTACAAAAAAATGGTGTGTTTGTAACAGTTAAAAGAAAATATTTGTAGCAATTAAGAGATTCGTAGAGGTTATAGTAACTATTACAAAATCGTGCGTTGCAAACTATTTTGTAGTGGTTTCCTAAAACTACTATGCATGTTATGAAAATCGCTACACAAATTGCAGCAATTATAAAATTGCTACAAGGCAAAAAATTATTTAACTAATTTTGTATATAAATTTGGAGGGCAGCGTTGTCCTTTTGGCAAGAAATTGAATTTTGATTTATTATATATAGTGGTTATAAAACTGCGGAAAATACAAAAAAAATAAGAGGGAGTTTAAATTTTAAATTTGGCGCTTAATTTTGTAGCGGTTATGATAACCATTACAAAATGTATAATGTTTTAAAATTTGACGTGAATATTTGTAGCTGTAGAAGGGAACATAAAAATATTATTATCATTTCTTTGAAACCAAAAAATCATTATTGCTCATTCTAAGTAGATGCAATTTTTATTTGTGCATTATAATAAAAGTATATAGAATATTTATTAGTTTGAAATTTATAATGATACAAGAAATTCATAAGGAAACTATATATATTGTACATGAAGAGAGAAATGAAGAGGGAATGGTATAGGTTGGACAACAAGCTCATAACCTGAATGAAAGAAGCCCCCGCTTGATTATGTAAAGAAATGAACATATGTAAAAATAATCAACATTAGTGTTTAAAAAAAGATATAATAAAATAATAAATTGAAATTAATTACAAAAACCACATAAATCATGAAACCTGGAGAATATGAGAGAAAAGAGAGTAGAAAACTAGAGACAGTGAGAGCAAAATAGAAAAACAAAGTGAGAGAAAAGAGAGAGTAGAAGAGAATGATGAATGGCATAAAGTAGAGAGTGGGGTGGGGTATTTATAGGGTCAAGGGAGAAATTTGAAGCGGTTAAGGTAATGATTTTTGTAGCAGTTATTTTTTGTTATTTGTAGTGGTTTAGGTTGCACCTCACCATCTCATGTAATGAATGCCCTTTCCCCTGCCCATGAATCACCTGTGGGGTTGCCTACTTCTGCTAGACCTAGGGCGCCATTTGCTCCTGCAGGACCTAGGGCGCTGTCTTCTCTTGTGGTCGCCCTGTGAGGTGCCTCTCCCCCACTACTAGCCCCGGATTAATAATGGGTTTAGGCCACTCCACCTCCTTTCCCTTCTCCTTCCAAGAAAACATGATAACTAAATACTATAAAATATAAATATTTTACAACTAAATTTGTTTGACTATTATACAATCTAATAAATATAATATTAAATATACAATATAAACAATATGAATATACAATACACTTATTATTGTATTTCAACAAACTAACCTTAAATGGAAAAAATGTATAAATAAAAGTCAATGAATAAAATCCTCATAGAGAAAGCACCTCAACAACTATTCAACGAAACTAAAACAAGAGGGGGGTGGCTATATATAGTGTTCACATTTGTAGCAGTTTCTATTAATAACCACTCAAAAGTTCAACACTTATAGCAGTTTTATACAACCGCTACAAAGTTTAATTTTGTAGTGGTTTTTACTAATAAACCGCTATAGGATTGTGACCTCTTGTTTCTTGTAGCAGTTTTTGAACATACAACCACTACAAATGACAAGAAGGTTGAACAAGTCCAAACGTCCTTAAAATTGTAGCAATTTGATTCCAAAATTGCTACACATAATAGGCTAGAAATTTGGCGCCAGCTTCTCACCACCTTTGTGGCGGTTTGTCAACCGCGACAAATGAGACACTAGCTTCATGCCATATGGAGCCAATATAGCACTAACATTTGTTGCAGTTTATGTGTATAAACTGCTACAACGTTATACTTTGTAGATGTTTCATGTCCTAACTGCTACAACGGTATCCCCTAACCACAACAATTAAACCGCTATAAATACTTATTGTTTTTTGGTAGGGTGTATTCAATATAACAACTTAATTTTTCTTTTATATGGATGTGGTTGTTTTAACAAGTTCATGTGTTTATTTTGACAATGTGGTCTATCTATTTTAACAATGCAATCTACTTACTTTTAATGAATTGGAGCATGGGATAATTTGATAATTAGATTTAATATCTGTGAAATCCCTAAGGACCTCTTTGATAGGGAAAATTTTGATGTAACTTTTTTACAAATTTGTTTGATCCTTGGGATCTGAATGTCATTTTCCCATGTATTTAAGTTGACTAGTGATGCAGACATTCACTAAGCTATATACAAATAAGTACTTCTTCTCATCCTTATTCTAAGGTACTAACTAACAATTCTTATAAATCAATAAAAACCGTTAAAGTCATTAAATTTGTCCTAATAAAATTTAAGTACTTTCCAACATTATCCCTAATAATTACACTAAATTCTAATATCATATTAATTATTACTCTCTCCCACTACCCTTATTATATATAAGCATATATATATGAAAAAAAGATTTAATGCTCTTTCAAAATAAGCAAATGCCTTATAAAAAAAAAGACAAAAAACACTTGATAGTTGATGTCTTAGGATATATAAGAGGGATTACCTTGGGTGAATGCTAAATTCCCAAATGTCTCACAATATTGCATTACCAATATAAGAGCGTTTGGTTGCTCTTTAGCATGGTAATAGAGTTTACCATAGCAATGTTGATTACCAAAAAAATGGCAATCCTCTTTTATAGCTCCCCCATGTGAATCCTCATTACCATCCCATTGTATAGTTCCAAAAGTCTAATTTATCCTTTAACTTCATTTGTCTTTCTTTCACTTGTCTCATGTCACTTTCCATACCACACCACAACCACCATTGCCTCTTCCACCTCACCGCCACCTGCTCCTCCTTTACTGTCGTCACTGCCACCTGCTCCTCCTCTACCGCCGCTGCCACCACCCACACTGTTGTCGACCCCACCTCCTCTACTGTCGCCACCACTTGCTCCTCCTCTACCACCCCTGGCCCCGCCCCTTACTCCTCCTCCAACGCCGCCACCGCCTGCTCCTCCTCCACCGTCGCTGCCGCCGCCACCCCCACTGTTGTCAACCCCACCTCCTCTACTGTCACCACTGCCTGCTTCTCCTCCACTGCTGCCGCATGCTCCTCCTCCACCGCTACCACCACCTGCTCCTCCTCCAACGCCATCGCCGCTGCCTGCTCC
>JBAGKO010030123.1:0-10675 GCA_037177275.1 Acacia concinna | reverse complement strand
GGAATTAATTGATAGAGCAAATAATAGAGTTATGTTTTCATTTTTTTTAATAATTAAGGGATATGGAGGTGATTTGATCGAAATTTTAAATCCCTAATTAGGACTTAACCTTATATATAATTTGTTAAGTTCAGCGACCCAAATTAAAATTTGAATAATTCAACCGTCTTTATATAAGATTTTCCATAAAACATTTTCTCAACTTTACCTATAATTGGTACATGGAGAGACATTGTAATATACTTCAAGTCTTTTATTATACTCCCTTTAATTCTAATTATAAAGTCCAATTGGCTTTTGTTTTAGAGAATCCTAAGAAAACTAATTACATTACTTAATTATATCATATGTTGTGTTTTATTATAGGGAGAATTACATTGACATCCCAAGTAAAGAAATTAATATCAGAAAGGTCCCTATGACAAGTGAGGAGATATTATTGACAAGCTGAAGAGTTATATTGATAACCTGAGGAGCTAGTTGGGACTTGTCAAAAAATAAATTTCCTTACTTGGGACCTCAATGTAATTCTCCCTTTATTATATTATATATTAGTTCATAAATTAAACAACGTAGTTTGAAGAAAAAATGATAAATTTAATATCTTAAAGTAATATAATTAGTTTTATTAAGATTCTTCAAAAAAATCAATACCAAAAAAATTAATAAATTGTAAGCGGTGATGGTGTTGGGGAAAAAATCATTATTTTTTCTTGTCCTTATTATATGTGTCTGTAGCTTAGAACTGGGATTTCGAGTTGAGCCCGTTAGCCCGTTAAAATATTCAGGCTCAGGTCACGAATTTGGAAGCCTATTGGAAATTGGGCTAAAAGGGTAAGAAATGCAATTTTTTTTTAAAAAAAATATTAATGTTAAACGGGTTAGAGCCGTTTAATGTAACATTCCAAAAATTCTTAGGCCTAGATAAGGCAGTTAAGGTAGGCCAATGGTCGTACATTGATGTTGCATGAGCCTAGAGGGGATATTTGGGATGCATTAAGGGCCTTAGTTTGTATGGGGGAGAGAGATTTCACAACAATTGAAGTAAAATCAGATGCAGGACCTTTCTAGAAAAATAAATAATTTGGCAAAGTTTGCGGCTAAATTTCAGTTAAGTATGGTTGCCCCGAAAATTCCCGTAAAATCCCAAAAAATAGAGGAGAGTAACCAGAACAGTGTGTGAGCCTTGACATGAGGTTTTGAGATCATAAAAATGTTCAATGGATTTTTAAATATTTTTAATTATTTTTAGCAAGACTGGGTTTTTTGCTGAAAATTGATTTTTCCAGAGAAATGGGGACCTCAATGTTCTAGATTGGGATTGGGTGAAATTAGTATAATATGTGAGGGAATTTATAAAATTATCTTGAGCCCGGGAGGTGGTTTGGAGATAGCAGCAAAAATTGCTGGAATCGGCTAATTATCGAATAATGCATTTTTGGTCAGAAATTTATTCTGGAAGTTCTAAATGTCCAAAAATCATGAAATTTTAATGATAGCCTACTGAAATATTTATAGAGCTTTGGGAAAAATTTGGGAATTTTTGGATGAGTATAACATTTTTTGGAATTTTCCCAATAATTTTAGCCGATAAGGGAGAGACTAGTTGATGAAAGTAAGTCAGATAAACTCCCTGGAGCCCACTATGGATGGCCCAACTATGCTTAACCAAGGGAGGATATGAAAGCTTCTAGAAATTTTTAGAACATTCTAGAACGTTATGAAACATGACACATGTCATGAGTTGCCAAAGTTGACTTTTTGGCCTTATTCTTGTAACCAAACATGCCATAACTTGGAGGCTATAAATATAGACCTCCCTTCTCCCATTTGGCTGTGCAAGTGAGGGTGCTCAAGCGAAGCTCTGGAAATTTTAAAACTCAAGCGTTTCCACTTGAAATTTCGAGGCAATTCAAGCTACACCGGTTCAAGGTAGGTTCTAGCAACTCTTCTCTTTCATTTCTCCTCTCTTTCTCCACAGTTTGGAGGCACTCCCAAGGGTGGGGAGGTGCTGTCCAATTCGGTTTTGCTTAAGGGAGGGAGTTTTAAAATTGTTTTATGGTGTAAAACATTGAAAAAAGCTAGAACAAGGTATATAAGCTTTAGTTAACTTGAAATCACATGTGTGAGATATGTGTGTGTGTTTCGGCCAAGGGGTTTTGATGGGGTTGGGATGTGATTTTGATTGTGTGGATATCACAGATGAATTCAATGAGTTAAATTGTGTGGGATTAACCTCTAAAATTGTTTGTTTGATTTGAGAAACTAGGATCTTGTTTTTATGAGAGAAGGGGCCTTGGTTATGCCATGTAGCATACAATAATGATTATGCATTGTGGTTTGTGTATGGGCATTCCAGAGGTGTGATCCAAGAGTTTCAAAAGCAAATGGAAGGACATTACACAAAGCAGCAGGAGGTGTAATTGGTAGCGAGAATCTCTGACCTTAACTTATATTGCTTTGCTTGTATGCTGTGTGTAGGTGCTTGATTCCTGTGTTGTGGTTGAGCAATCATGTTATGTGATGAGATATATGACACCCTACTTGTATGCCTGGGTTTGTAATAGAGGTTGAGTTACATGCATGCTCCCTATACATAATAGGTGCCTGAGAGAGGCATAAGATAAGTAGTAAAGCATGACATATAGCATAACTAGCATTGCATTATACTGTTATTGGTTGTGGATTTTATATACTACTGAGGTTTCCCAAGAAACCTTACCTTCTCTGAAAAAGCAAGTGAATGTTCCATTGGAGGCAAGGGCAAAGAAAGGATGTGATTGTGTTTATATTGTCTCCTGTATTGCTGTTAGAAACTGTTTGGATTCTATATGCTATATACAATTATGGCTTGAAATTATTTTTCCCTTAAAGAGAAATGTAAGAGCTTTCTAACGAACTTAGAACCACCTCATTCCAATATTTTTAGAATTAGTTATAATTTTTTAAATTTGATCAAAAATAAGGATAGGGTGAATAGTACCCCGAGAAACGAAAATTTTTATTCCTTGTTTTCTCAACTCAAAGTCATAACTAATGGTTCCAAGGGCCATAATAGAATATGATAATGTGTTAGAAAGTGGGGTGTGACATTTAACCCACGGGTTAAACGAGCTAACCTGTTTAGCATTAATTATTTTTTAAAAAAAATTGCATTTCATTCTTTTCCTTATCACTGTCATCAGTCATTCTTCCTCCACCTACCATGGCAGCCAGTACTCATACTGGTCCCCCCTCTCCCGCAAACCTACTTTCCCTTTCCCTTTTCCTTTCTACGTTTGAGTCGAGCTTGAGACTTGAGAGTTTTGCTTTCGCTTGCCCTTACGCCTTACCAATCATTAAATCACTAGACACCACACCAATGAGGGCGGCTGTGAGCCTGTGAGCGTGAGACTGAGCACTGAGGCAGTGTCATAGTGACCACTGACCACTGTCGGCCTTCGATGGCACTTCCATTTCTTATTTCCTTAAGTTACTTCGAGTTCGAGAGCTCGACTGTGAAGTCCCATATCGATTGGGAAGGGAAACGAAATGTGCCTTATAAGGATATTGATACCTTCCCCTCATAGATGCATTTTTTGGGTGGCTACGGCTGCACCCAAGGAAACAAACTCTTGCTCTTGGCTACGACTGCAAGCAGGGACAATATCTACGAGAGAGGGCTCTAGGATGTTGCAAATAGTATCAGAGCCAGGCCTCCGGTTGGTGTGCCAGCAAGGATGTTGGGCCCCTATGCGGGTGGATGTGTGAAGTACCACATCGATTGGGAAGGGGAACGAAACACGCCTTATAAGAGTGTGGATACCTTCTCCTCATGGATGCATTTTCTGGGTAGCCATGGCTACACCCAGGGAAACAAAATCCTGCTCTTGGCTACAGCTGCAAACATGGACAATATCTACGAGGGAGGGCTCTGGGATGTTACAAGATGTTGTGCCCACATCTTGAATCTCATAATTCAAGATGGCTTGGGAGTGGTAGAGGGTGCTTTGAGTAAAATTAGGAATAACATCATGTATGTAAGGAAATCAAAGGCTAGGATGATAGAGTTTAGAAAATGGGTTGATCAAGTTGGTGGTATTGACACTTCAGTAGGTCTACGATATGATGTCCCGACTAGATGGAATTCGACACATGCAATGCTTGAAAGTGCACTAAAATATTGTCGTGCTTTTGCTAGCTTGGCTTTGAATGACACAAATTATACTCATTGCCTAATAAATGAAGAGTGGGCTAGAGTAGAGACGATGTGCACATTCTTGAAGCCTTTTGCAATGATAACAAACATGATTTATGTATCATCATATCCCACTTCCAACATGTACTTCACTCAGATATCTAAGATTGAGTTCTTACTAAAGGGGCATTTGAATAACGAAGATTCTATTATTGAGGAAATGGCTGAAAGTATGCTTGACAAGTTTGACAAATATTTGAGTGACTATAGTGTCATTCTTGCTCTTGCTATTATCCTTGATTCTTGGATGAAACTTGATGTTATAAAGTTCACTTTTGCAAAACTTGATCCCACAAGTTGTCTTGATAAGGTTGAAATGTGAAGAGTAAGTTGTATAATGTTTTCAACAAGTATAAAACTATGGGAGCATCTTCATCGTTAGCCTCAAATGTTGGAGCTGCGTCAAGCTCTAATGCTACCCAAATTTCTTTCACAAAATCCGTCGATGCCCCTAACCCAGAACAAGTGGATGACTTTGATATGTTTGATATAAGTTCAAAATTCCTAAGTACTTAATAGTTCAAATTTACTCTTAAATCATTTCATGTTTATTTTAAGTAGGTGCTTGTGTTCATTTTTTTTTTCAGTTGTTTACCCAAATTATTTATCCATGGTGCAAGAATTTTTTCATTCAAGAGTCAAGATGAGAACTCAATTAAAAAGGGTGAATTGGATTACTACTTGGAAGAAGTAATACTTGATAAAAGATTGGCTACAAAATTTAATGTTTTAGATTATTGGAAAACTAATTCATCTCGATTTCCTTGTCTTTCAACGATGGCATGTGACATTCTTAGCATTCCAATTACTACTATTGATAGTGAGTCAGCTTTTAGCATTAGATCTCAAGTTCTTACAAAGTATCGATCTTCTCTTCTTCCAGATAATGTTGAAGCGCTTATTTGCACTCGCAATTGGCTTCTTGTTTTTGCATGGGATGGTAATACATCTAATATCTTATAGCCATTAGCCTATTTTATAACTTCTTTTGTGCACACTTCATAGTAATTAAGTTATTAAGACAACTAATCATTTTACTAACATTATTTGATGTTAATGTTACATGTGACAGAGGATTCTGAGATAGGAAAAAGGGAAATTGCTCCCATTCCTATCGTTGCAGCTTCAAATAATACTTCAAACATCATTATCACCGATTGAAGAATGAGAAAGCATAAAATTTATTGAAATTTTTTGTTGTACTTGATTGGATTTGGATCTTAATCCCTCGTACTTATTCCCTTTCATATTTGGCTTGACTTATTTTCATTTTGGAAACACTTAAAAATATTTTGGACTATTGCTTTTTTTAGGGATATTTTAAATTTCATGTTAATATGAATATGGACTTATGGAGTATAGACTTATGGTGATAAATGTAAGTGATAATGTGATATGCTCTAAATCTCTAATGGTAATGGTATGATGGATCATGAATTGTGTTCATTATTCATATGATATGACATATATTGTATGGAAGCCAAAGCACCCACTCAACCACTCATTAGTCATTATTCATATATAGTTCATTTGTAGAATTGTACTTATTTATTCTACCTTTTATTTGGGTGAATTTTGTATGATTTTTCTAATATTTTATTTTTTAACAAATGTATTAAGGCACGATATATTTTAAACTGATTTTTGAGGCCCAAATTTAAGTCATATTGGGCTGGCAAAAAAGCAAAGGGGAAATTTTTCTTTTTCAAAATAAACTACAATTATGGTCACACTAGCGGGCTAACCTACCAGCTCGACATATTGAGCTCAGACTGCCATTTTGGTAGCCCATTAGGGGTTGGGCTACTGTAGCCCTGCCCAATATACTATTAGCCCGTGTCAGGCTGGCCTGTCCAGTACTACTGTAGCTACCCATAAAAAGCCAAAACTACTAAAGAGAGGTTATTAGCTCAATTGCTTTAATGAAATATTTTCTTAATTTACCTATAATTGGTACATGGAGAGACGTTGCACTATACTTCAAGTATTCAATAATAGTAAATGGTAAGTAATGATGATATTAAAGAAAAAAATCATTATTTTTTCCTGTCCTTATGATAAATGTCTGTAGCTACCCATCAAAAGTCAAAACTAAAGAGGGGTGATTAGCTCAATAGCTTTATCTGAAAATGAGATATTTTCTCAACTTTACCTATAATTGCTACATGGAGAGATATTACGCTATAATTTAAGTCTTGTAATGGTAAATTGTAAGTAGCAATGATACTCGGGAAAAAAAAATCATTGATAACCCACCAAGTGATTACTATTATGAATCAAAATTTTATTCTATAAAGTGTCCATTATTTAGAACCAAAGGAATTATCCATCATATTTAATTCATCCTAGAATTAATTTGTTTATTTGATCTAGTCATCATCTAACTTGTGTGGAGGAGAACAGAGAATACTTCGTATGGTTGACCTCTCATCAGAGTATTCTTATGTATATATATCTGATAAAATATAAAAATTAAAATAGTACAAAATTAAAAATCTATTCAAATGATCAAGTGGAATCAATATTCTTCGATGGGTTTAAAGTTGCCGTGTGATTGCTATCTATTTTTTCACCCTTTATTATAAAATTATAATTTTCCAACTTTTCAACGTCTCTGTCTTTGTCACGAAAATAATTCACTTCCTCTGAATAATAGTTGGGAGGAAAAAATGTGGGGAAAATTATGAAAGGGCCGGATTGCAATGTTTTCTGATTTGAATGAGAAAATTAAAGAAAAGTGAGATGAAGGGAAAATAAGGTAAAATAATTTTTTTTATTAAAGTGAATGGATTTTACGTATATTTAAATAATATTTTATCTCCATTTTCTTTCCTTCCTTTTTCTTTCCCCCTCCAAACTGGCCCATAAAGGTATGGGAAGTAGATTCTTTTTATACGGCTTCAATTCATACTATTGTCCCACTTCAAACAATCTCATCAAGCGACTTTTACTATCGTCCTCCCACTTCAATTAACCAGTCCCACTGAATCACTTTCACAAATATTAATAATATATTTCTTTCAGTTTATTTTTAAACATATACAAATGCAAAAAAAAAATAGTTTAAGCATATATCATTTTTTTTCAATTTATTAGTTGATTTTTAAAATATAATTTCTAAAATTTAATAATATTTATTTTTATATAATTTTGTTATGAAGTTTACCTGAGATATAATAAATAAGGATATTAACATCATTATCACAGTCTCTATTTTTTCCTCCATATTTTCTCTCCTTCATTCATACACAAGGGGTGATAACATCATATTATTTTGGGTTTGGTGCATCAAAGTGTTTTCTCAAGCCATCTATCATCATAAACTATTTTATGATCATCCAACGCCCTAAAATAATTTTGTTTAAGTGTATGTGCACCCTAAAATATTTTTTGTGTTATAGTGCTAGATGCATCAAAAAATATTTTGTGATGCTAAATGCATCTAAAAAAACACTTTATGGAATTGGAGGCACCAAAAACAAACTCCAGGATGTTGAACACATAAAAAATATGGTGTATGTAGCACAGAGTACCTTATGATGTTAAATGCTCCTAAGAAAATACGTGTTAAATGCACATTGACCCTACTAGCCTAACTCTAGACTTAAAAGGATTTAACATGACCTAAACTTTTTCTTTAGAGAAAAGAGAATCTTTTGAGACATAAACTCGAGACTTGAAAGGATTTAACATGACCTTATACTACTAGACTAACTCTGTATATGTTGAAAGAATTTTTTTCCCCATAATATCACTATGTAATTAGATATAAGTCACCTCTAATTTATGCTCACAAATGCATAAATTAATAAAATTGTTTATGTTTGTTCTTTTTTATTTTTTAATATTTGTTCTTTTTAAATTTTTTTCTCTCTTACTACTTTACAAATGATTCTCACCTTCCCTCATTTTTCTCTACTTCCAATAAAAGTTAAATGGGAGTAAAATTGATAAAATGCCATTAATTACTCATATTTTGAACTAAACTTTTCCTCAACAAGCGACTTACATTTAATTAATGCCTTCTGTCTTTTTTATAAGGAACAATCGTTCTCATAAGAGTGGTCCTTATTATAAAAAGCAATTATTTTTTGTCTAAAATTTTAAGCTTGTTTTTCCATTTTTACCCCTATCAAATATATGTCCTTTATTATCTCTATAATAAATTTTCACTTATTATCCCTAATGCAATATCTTTATAAATAAGGGTATAATTAGAATATATATATATATATATATATATATATATAACATTTATGGCTTTTAACTAATTTTTGAACCATGTGATTTTGTTAGTTGTTTTCTACAAAAAGAATAGGAACTAGGAAAGTATTTAATACACGATGTGAGCCTTAAGGGTTGTTTGGTATAAGGGGAGGGGAAGGAAAGGGAGGGAAAATAAAAATTTTAGGAGTTGAAAATTTAAAAAAAATAAAAAAGTGGGGTTATAAAATTTTGATAAAGAGAAAATGTAATATAAAAAAGTATGAAACTATAATTTTAAACTTTTAACACCACTTCTTTAATTTTTAAAAATTCAACTTATAAAATTTTTCCCTCCCCTCCCCTCCCCTTCAAATCCTTTGTACCAAAGTGTGACTTTAAGGGATTATTATATTTTTATATAAATGTAATTTTATAAAGTAATAAATTGTGAAAATATCTTTTCTATGTAAGGCGTGAAGATTAAAATTGTGAAAAATAATTATATTCATAGTGCAAAATTTATAATAAAAATATTTAAAAAAACTTCAATTGACTCACATAATTTAATTATTAAATTAAAATTATAAAAAAATCACAAACAATCAAATACTTGAGATGGGCTAGTGGTAGAGAGGAAGTAGCTAGGGATTTAGTTGGGGGCGATTTAGTATTTATAAATTTATATTTTAATAATTAGTCCTTCTAAATAATAACATTTTTTTAATATCCTTCTTAATAAATATCACTTTCCTTTATTCTAACTGTCCCATAAAAGTAAAAGGACTTAATTGGATTAAAAGGATATAAGGAAATAGATTTCAGTTTTGTTCACAAAAAAGTTTAGACGACTAGAATTAGAATCAAAAAAAAAAAAAATACTATTATAGTATAAATTTGAGAGGCACGCCATGTACCGTACGAAAGAGAAAATGAAAGAGAAGAAGAAAAATCGGAAAACCCAATCGTTGTGATAAAGAATAACTTATGAAGGCACCCTCTGTTTTTAGTATCAGGTATTTTAAAAGGGTAAAATACTCATATTTCAGGAAAATGGAATATTCGTAGAATATTCATTAATCAATTACGGTAAATTTATGACATCTCATAGTTTAATTTATATTATATATAAATATATGTTTTAAAATGTCTCGATCTCTTAAAATCATTTTCCCTCATAATCTCATCTCCACCATAAGATTTTAAAAAATAGATGGTTCAGATTTTATATTTTATAAAATTGTTATTTTAAACATAAATAAATACATTTTAAAGTGTTAAAATCTTATCTACTATTCATAACTGAATGCAAACAAAATGCTTAAAAAATTTAAATTATAAAATACTACAATTAATGTTTTATAAAATATAAAATCTGAACCATTCACCTTAGAGTGGAAATGAGATATTGAGAGATTATGAAGAAAACGCTTCTTCCTCAAATATCAGAAGTCAAACATTTTCAATCCTGATATTTTGACCAACATAACGTGGAATAAAAGGACATTTCCATTCAAATTTCTGGGATTCTTTATTGAATAATGAAGACTTTAATTTCTCTCTAGCCAATGAAAAAAAGAAGAAGAAGACTTTAATTTCTCTCTAGCCAAAAAAAAAAAATCAAGACTTTAATTTCTCTCTAGCCAAAAAAAAATGAAGACTTTCTCTATATGCACCATTACTCGTTGAACTTCCTCTATTCATAAACGGAAGCAGTTGGCATATTTTATTAGTCGATTACGCAAAATTAAAGGTAAAACTGCATATTAATGGTTTAAAAATACTATATCTTGTCATAGATTTTTTTTTAAAAAAAAATAAGCATGTGAACGACTTTGATAATTAAAATAATAACTTCCTATTATTCTTTTTGGTAGCTAATACATTCCAATTCAACCAACTCATTCCATTGATATGAATTGGAACTATAGCTGGCTAAAAAGAAATTTGAACTATAGGTTTTAGATTTACTCTATTCAAACTTCAACATTTATAGTAGAAGATTGTTGGCGAGTAAGTTACGAGAATGTGGAAATTTGTAGCTAATTCGTACGGAGTTTATATTGCATTAAAAGCACTTTGGAAATGTTGAACTATGAGCACCTCATATGCTTGACTAAGAATATTATGGTCATTCTTCTTACATTAGTTTAATTACATGTTAGAATGGCAAAAAAAAAAAAAAAAAGAATTTAACTACATGTTCGGTTGTCAAATCCACTCAAAAACTTAGTT
>JBAGKO010030102.1:0-10678 GCA_037177275.1 Acacia concinna | reverse complement strand
GTTTTGATCAAACCTTACAGCAATGGCAATGTTTTTTTATAACCTTGCCTTAGAGCAAGAATGACTATAACCTCGAGGTTGCTTAATCACTCCTTGCTCTCAGCAAGGTTTGTTGCAAAACCTTGCCGTTATGGCAAGGCTTGTCACAAACCTTGCCATTGTGGCAAGGTTGACTATCCTCGAGGTTCTTATGTAACCTTGAGGCAGGAAAACCAGCAACCCTTCTACCTTAGCTCCAAAACTCTTTCTTTCTTTCTTACTAAATGGATATTACTCAAGTACACTTACTAAAGTAATTTTCCTTTAGTTTAACATAATTTAAACACTTTTTAAATCCTTATAAGTTTAGTTATCATCAACACATAGGATCTAACAAAATTTTAAGAAATTAAAGAAGTAGGTTAAAAGTATTAAATTATTTTTTTCATACTCTTTTATGTTACATTTTCTCTCTATTAAAATTTTATAACCCAACTTCTTCAATTTCTTTAAATTAACTCCTTAAATTTTTATTTTTCCTCCCCTCCCCTCCCCTCCCCTCATTCCATACAGCCCCTTAAGGGAGATAAGTTATTTTGTCCTATTTACAAGCCACTTCATGAAAAATTTTCATATATTCATAATCAAGCATTTAATACTATACAAACTGTTGTAAAGTGATTAATTTCAATACTTTCTCTTATTCTTAATACAATACATATTTATCTAATTTAATAAGATTAAGGAAGTAAATTAATATGACATGTATTTTCTTAAAACACCCTAGTCATCTTGTTTAAGTCTCTCATTTCTTCTCCTATTTGATTATTGTTAAAGGGTATGAATAAAAGTAAATTAGGAGAATATTGACAAATAAGAGTAATACATGTCTTATATTTAATACCGAAATCAACTTTATAAATATGCCATGTATTAAAGAGAGGATGGGGTACATAAAATCATTTCAGAAGGCACCTAGTCCTATTAATGGGTGGCAGTATGTCCTTTCTCCTTGCTTGCGTAGACTATAGTTTTTGTTTTTGTGTGTTGGGGGGGGACAAGAATAATAGATAAAAATGTAATGAAATGATACTAAGTTCATTTATCGTTTCCAATTGCTTTTGGCTTAAGCTGTGGCACAAGTAGGAAAATTTCTCTCGTTTGGGTTTTAGAATTTCCATCAAAATGTATCTTAACCTGGTCGTGACACTTCTGCTTTGATTGGTGCAATCCTTGTTAGGTCTAAAGTAGATGGACCAGAAGAAGTTCCCTTTGAGAAAGTGCCACATGAAGTGGCACTTTACAAGAAGTCATTTTTTCAAAAAAAAAAAAAATTTCTTTTACATTTTTGTCCCACAATATTTTAAACATCAATTCTTATATCAACATGTACAACAAAATAAAGAAAATAAAATAAAAATGTTAAAAATAAATTAGAAATAGTTATAAGTCAACAAATAACATATAAATGTTAAAAATAAATAATTTTTTGTACTTATGCAACTCAATAACAATTATTAGAAGAGCCAAAATTTATAACAACTACATGTTTACACATACAACCTATATATAATAACATTTAAATTTATCTCAATTAATTTTCAACATATAAAAATGAGAATAGTTGTTTTCATATTTCATAATAAATTAAATATAAAAGATATTGAGCAAATTAATAGCTTTTTTTAAGAGCAAATTAAACTATTAACTACAAATAAAATTAGATTTATAAGCTCAACAGCTTTTGTTTTAATAAAAAAGCTTACAATGTATTGGAAATTTAACTACAGGGAGCTGAAACTTAAGCACAACACCTAAAGTAAAAGTTAATAAAGAAAAAAAAAATATAAGAATAAGGTTGTATACAACTTTGAAATTAAAAAATGAGGAAAAAAAAGTGTGTACTTATAATATCTTTGAGATGGGATGGGTAGAAGAAATGAGACCAAAAAAAGTCAAAGTGAGAACCAAATGAGTACTAACTTAATGAAATGGAGAAGGAGGAGAAAATGGAAGTCGAGTAGGCATATGTCTTTGGGATGGGGATGGGTGGAGGAAATGAGACAAAGGAAGTGGAAGTGAGGACCAAATGAGTGCTGATTGAATAAAATGGAAAAAGAGGACAAAATAGAAGTGGGGCATGCGTGGTTATAATAGAGAATGAGAGAGGAATAGGAACCAAGAGGATAGGGAAAAGGGAGAGGAAATCCAAGAAACACGATATGTTGAAAAATGGGAGAGAAATGGAGTAGGAAAAGTAAATTTAAAAATGACTTCCTTTTACGTTTGCTTGAAAATTGTCATAGGAAGTACTACTTTTTTTTTATATATAGAAAGAGTAAAAACACTCAGATTTTAATCATTTGAGTCAACAAAATCAACTACACAATGACTATCAGCCATCACTAGCTGCTCAACTGATTCTGACGGAGAATTCAACACAATCAGATCAACAGACATATTCCAAGCATCTCTTGTGAACTTGTCTGCAACAAAATTTGCTTCCTAACCGCACAACTTGAAATCAACTTCCAATGATCTACCCACCGTAGACTGAATCTCTATAAGCAACCCATAATCTAGATGTTCCTTTGGTATCGACATTTGCAACACTTCAACCAGCTCATTGCAGTCGCATTCCAAAGCCACTTTGTCATACCCATTGTCAAACGCTAACTTCAAACCCCATAAACAACCAAAATGCCTCTGCTGTAAGCATCGAACCAAGACCAACATGATGCATAAAACCAAGAATGAACTTGCTAATATGATCATGAATCACACCACCACAGGTGTACATGCCTGATAGATTATTCCAAGAGCCATCCACATTCACTTTAACAAATCCCTGCGACGATGGTAACTAAAAGTCCCTTGACCTACCCCTTTCTACTTGTTGTAAAGGAATCACATTACCCCATGATAGACAAGCAGCAGATGTGGCTACAATCTCCCTACAACTCCAAACATGATTATTAAAAATTTGATCATTCCTAGCTAACCAAATATGACGGTATACTACTACAAACTAGTATCAAAATTCATAACCAGACACCATAAACTTGTGATTCAAACACCATAACAACCAATCACAGTGATTTGAACTAGCAAAGAATGCCTCCCCCTTATTTGGTGGAACTAATTCCTACCATAGCTTATGTATTGGCACACAGTCATAGAGAACATGTAGTATTGTTTCTTGGTGAGTTAAACCCCGGTTACACATACCTGAAGGATGAAAACCATGGTGCAATCTAGCCAAATTTGTTAACAATCTACCTCTCACACATTGCCACATGAATAATCTATACCTTTGTGGAACCCGCAACTTCCAAATGACCTTCCAATGTGATCCAAACCCCCTCCATGAGTATGTTGTAATAAATGTATAGGCATATTTAAAATTCAAAAAACCATCTCTTGACCATTTCCACACCGGCATATCTACCTGACCTAAAAATGACACATTTATTCGTCTAATAGATTCCAATGCCTGGTCTGGTAAAATTTTTTGAAACTTGTGCTAATCCCATTGACCCAAAGGAGTTAAGCAATCAACTACCTTCCATTCTAAGATTTCCTCACTCAAAGATCGAATAGCAACATTTTCCAATTTTTGAAAATAAAGAACCCAATGATCTTTCCAAAACAAAGTTCTCTCCCCATCATTCAACTTCCAAAATAAACTATCTAGCACCGTAGGCCACATCGATCGTATTCCTCTCCACGTGGAGGATTCAAGCCTTTTCTTACCCACAATAGGAAGAATATCATCTCCGGATTTAAACTTCTCACGCATAAACTTCACCCACAAAGAATCACTCTTCATTATTAATGCCCACCCAAGTTTTGTCATGAAAGCTTGATTCTGGTGACGTGCTTGCCTCAAACCCAGACCTTTATCTTCCTTTCGACTACAAATTTGATCTCAAACAATTAGATGTGGATGTCTATGATTTGTAGTACTATCCCAAAGGAAATTTCAGCATTTCTTGTCAATCTCATTACAAGTAGATAATGGCAAAGGTTCCGTTTGCATTACATATGATGGCAGTGATGAGACAACGGACGAAACCAAAGTATGCCTACCTGTACGAGATAACATATTGACCTTTCACCCCGATAGAAGAGCATCCTTTTTACCCAATATAAATTTATATGATGATGTAGTAATGCACTCATAGTGAATTGGCATACCTAGATATTTCCCCAAGTCAAATGTAGGCACAAAGTTAAAAAATTCACTGATTTCTATACTCCTACCATGACTCACATTTTTAGAGAAAAAAAATACGAGACTTGGAAGTATTCACCTTTTGACTAGAGATGTCACCAAAATCATCTAATGTAGCCTTAATCATAGTAGCTTGGTCCATATTAGCACGAGCAAACAAAATGATATCATCTGTAACGAAAACATGAGAAATAGGTGTACCATGTCGAGTTAAACGAAAAGGACACCACCTTCAATAGCTGATTGAATTAAATGTCCCAATCTCTCCAGCATAAGCATGAATAGGAAAGGTGACATAGGATCACCTTGCCTTACACCATGAGAAAGAGAGAAAGAATCAGTCACCTCACCATTCTAAAGTAATACATTGTTGGGGAGGATAGACACAAACGAATAACATTAAACAATACATTGGGGATACCAAGAGTTTTCAAATAGTCAAGAAGAAAGTCCCATCGAACCCAATCAAAAGCATTCTCTAAATCAACCTTGATTGCCATATAACCTTGTTTAGAATGGAGATTCCTCATTGAATGAATAATCTCTTGCACGAGAATAATATTATCTGAACTCTAACGTCCTGTCACAAAGCTACACTGATTTGGTGCTACCACCATTGGTATGATAGGCTTCAATCTATTAGAAATCACCTTTATTATAATTTTATAGAACACATTACAAAGGCCAATAGGATGAAAAACATGAAAGGATTGAGGATGATCAATCTTTGGGATTAAAGCAATATGTGTTTCATTCAAATTAGCAACACATTAAGGGTCATTAAACACCTTTTTGACAATATCAACAATAGAAGGACCCACCATACTCCATTGGCTCTAATAGAATAGAGGGTTTAAAACATTTGGTCTTAGGGCTTTTAGGGGACCCATATCAAATAAGGCCCTCTTAACTTCATTGTCATCCAAATGTTTACTCAACAAATTCAAATTAAAATTATCAATATCTAGATATGAGCAATGAATATGAGTAAACCTGTATAACAAATATCATTAGTATACAAATCCGTAAAAAATTGTATGCCCATTACTTTAATTTGATGATTGTCATAAGATTACTCTCCAAAGTCAAGCTTTAAAGCTTCAATTATATTGCTTCATCTTCTTCCATTAGTTAGAGCATGAAAATAACGTGTATTATTATCACTATGGAGAAACCAATTGGCTCTTGAGTATTGTACCCACATGATCTCCTCTTGAGCTAATATTTTCTCTAAATCATGCCACTATTCAGCCCTTAATCTCTCTAATTGCTCCATTGGACTGACTCGAGCTATCTTGGCATTAACACCATTAATCCACCTATACAACTTTTCCTTCAAAAACAAAGATTACCAAACACCTCCTTATTCCACGGCTTTAAGTTCACTTTAAATTTGTTCAATGATTCACCCTAGTCTCCACCTATTTGCCAGTGATCTTTAACAGAATCTTAAAAATTTTCATGACTTAACCAAGTAGCGAAAAATCGAAACGGAAGTTGAGTTCTTACCAAACACTCCCTACTTCCGTATCAAGAAGAATAGGGCAATGATCATATTTGTGTTTCAGCATATGTATAATTTTAGCATTTAGGAATTTCTCGTGCCATTTCCCATCCACTAGAACTCTATCAATTCTATTATTATTGGTATTATTGCCCCATGTATAATGAGGACCATGAAATCCAATATCTAACCGGCCATTACCCCCAATCTAGTTCACAAAGGAACAATCCACTCCTCTTGTAGTTCTTTCATTTCTACTCCAGTGGTCATTGACATTGTCAATAACATTAAAATCCCTCATCATCACCCAACTTTTATTAGGAGACCGTTGAATACCAGAGGTGAAGACCAAAGTTGTCTTCTCAAATTAATATTTGGGTTAGCATAAACTACTGGAAGAAACCATTCATCACTTGTACCTTTGTTAACTACCCCATGAACAAATTGGTTACCAGAAGACAACACAGAAAATTTAATAAGTGAACTCCAAAATAACCAGATTCCACTACTAAAGCCATTCGCTTCTACAACATAACAAGTATCCCAACCAATTTTCTAAGTTAAAAGATTAGCTTGAGAACCAAGTTGACGAGGTTCTAACAAAGCAAACATATCCACCAAATGCATTCGAAACAAATCATTAATTAAATGCCTAGATGAGGCTCCACTAGCCCCTCTTGTATTCCATGTCATGACTATCATTTAGATTGTAGAAATAATATGAAATAGTACACAAACACTATTGAGCTTCATGCCCTTTGACCTAGTTAGATGAACAATCAACATTATCATCAACACTCAAAGGATTTGTTCTCATGACAATATCATGATTAATCAAATTACCTGCTTTACTAGGATCCTTCGGATTTATGGCATTTGGATGGAGATGAGAGACATGACCTTCTAAATTTCTTTGATCAATTTGTCCAGCCTTTTTCTCAAAAATCACTATTTTTTTATTCAAACCAATAGACTCATTCTTTTTATTTTTAAATGACATATTCTAGCCCACTGAGTTGTTTGCATGGGATGGCCTTATATCTTCCTTAATAATAGATTTTGCTGCTAATTTATTTTTCAAATTTAAATAACAATCCATTGGGCTCACAACATTAGCCCTACGGCCCATTCTTTCTTCCCTTGGACCCACCTAACTCACAACAACTGGTTGCTTCTTAAATGATGCCTTCTCATGCCTATTAGTAACATGGAATTTGCTCCCTTCAATATTCCTACTATCATGACGACGTTGAACCTCATTCTTCCTAAAATCATGCCTATCATCACATGCATAATTAATCTCATCCTTCCTAAAATCACGCCTATCATCACATGCAGAATTAATTGCAATAACTTCCCCATCAGGCTCTTGATTCACTCCTATCAAAGATGTAAAACGTGATCCTCCCTTACTTGTAATCTACCGAAATCTACGCCTATCAACTGATTGATTATCATTTCCAATTAAAGGTCAACGATGAAAACTTCTTTGGCGAGAAACCACCATCCAATCACCATACTTTGGTCCCTGTTCATCCATTGCCACCCGTTGATTGTTAGACTGATTCATACCTAACAACTTTGATGAAGATGGCTCTATAGAACTTACACTTGTTTGTTTATTTGGACAATGTTCAGCATCGTGGCCATTAACGTCCACATGAAAAACAAATTAGATGCAATCCTTCATAGACAATTTTCTTTTCTATCCTATCAAAAAGAAGTGAGGGTAACAAAGGCTTTTGCAAATATATCTTGACACAAATACATGCAAAATGCCCTTTTGTATGACTTGTAGTATTCCTATCTACTCGGAGAACATGTCCAATTTGACTCCCTACAACATGCAAAATACCCTTATTATAGAGATTAATGGCAAATTTGGGAATTCTAACTCAGGCAACAATTTCTGAAACTACCCCTTCATCAGGATCAAATCCAAACTGTCATTGTTGAACAACAAGATAATGATCCATATGAATCTAAGGACCCTCAGTCAAAGCAAGCTCATAATCCTCCTTGCTACTTAGTTTAACAAGAAAAAATCCCTAACTAATTTCTGTTGTGTCAACACTGCCCTTGCGACCCCACAACTGTTGTAATTTCTTTGCTAGAAGATCTTCTCGCACCATACGACCAAGAAGCCTAACAATCAGCGAAGTAGACCACTTGCTTTCTACCTTTTGCTTAAACTCAGGAGAAACCTTATTATTTGGACCCTTCGTAGTCATCTCAACTTCAATTCTAGACTGTCATCCATCACCCTTCCACCAATCATCCTCATCATCGGACATGATAGTATCTGCATCATTGACCACGCAAGCCTCTTTATAGGATTTTTTTGGGGATACAGTAGGTGCATCCCCCTTATCATCATCACACATCTAGTCTTTAAACCCAGGCCCATAATTTGATTCACTGTAGATCCCTCTCCTCTTTCACACAACTTTTTCCTACTCTCTATCGCATCATGTTCTTCTGGTGTCGACACCGAAGGAACTCTCTCCCTGCTCTGGTCCCCCCCTTTCTCTCTCACTCATCCCTCTATCTTGAAGCTCCCTATTTTTTTAAAACATAAATTAACCTTTAATAACTTACTAAATATATTTTTTAATTAATTTTTTTCTAAAGTTTACCCATATAAAATTATGTTTCAAATGAGAGAGAACATACAAAAATTCACATTTAGGTATTAATTACATGGGTAAAATTGATAAATGAGCATTGATTACACTTCATGTGACTTATGTTGTGGACCAAGACATTCTTTTAAAAATGACTTGTATTGTAGACTGGAGGAAGTATTTTATATGTTTTTTTCATTTTTTTTGGTTAAATCTTTAATGATATACTCATTTGTTCCATTTTGTAAGAAACTTTTAACTGTCTCGCAGTTCATAACGCTAAGAATAATAAATATGTTAAAATTGTAACCCATTTTGATTAAAATATCCTTATTTATGAGGATATAAAGAAGGGAGAATTCCATTAAAATACCTTCTGAAATTCAAAATCACAAATTAGTCCTTTTAACCATAAAAGTAATAGGTTTACCCATAAGACTAATGAGATTTGCAACTTAATTTTATGGAAAATCATTGATTTGGGATTTTGAATTTCAGAAGGTATTTTAATGGAATTCTCCCTATAAAGAACAAGGAAAAAATAGAAGAAAATTGTAAAAGAGAGAGAACGAGAAAATAAATACAATAGAGGTAATAGGTCTTCAGGGTTATGAAAATTTATTATATTGACATTAAATAAAGTAATTAAATAAGGGGAAAATGTGAAAGTCTCTTAATGTTTCTTATAACAAGACACAATATATGTGGTAGTTGTTTCTTATAAAAAAAAACAACAAAATGAGTAACAAGAAGTTAAATAACATATAATAAAATTGAACTTTGACTTGGGCCGAATTTGATGGTTAGTTTTTTTTGACCATGCATGATTAGTTTTTCATATTGACGAGTTTTATAACTTCTAAATATTCCAGTGAAGTAATGTTAAGTTATAGCCACCAATAAGTTGTTAAGGTGATAAGCAACATCATCCATAGAAGGAGAACACAATTCTAAATATCAGGAAGTGTAACATTAAACTGTAAGTCTTAAAGAAGAAACCATTTATACTATTAAAAAGAAATATTGGGGAGTAGCTTGTTTACCCCCTTCTTTTTAAGTTCACTTCTCTGCCTTCCGGATCTTGTAGCTTAATTGTTTTGGCTCAATAGAAACTTCATGTTATAAAACTTGAAAATAAACTGTTTTATTGGGAAAAAGATAAGGAAATACTCTATTGGGTCATAAATATAAGATCAAATTGATTTTTTAGAGAGATTAAAGAAAATAAATAAGTTACTTAAATATATCATATATAATGTATCATTATATTATACTACCCACGGTCCTAAATATAAGACACAGTTTACTTTTTAGGAGAATTATAAAAAAACTAATTACATTATTTTGTAGCATTTAAATTTATCATTTTCCTTCAAATTATTTTGTCTAACTTATAAAATAATATATAATAGAATTATACACTATATAATATGATTAATACATTTCTTAATCTCTATAAAAAGTCAATTGAGTCTTATAATTACGATCGGATGTAGTATATCAGTTTATAAGTTAGACAAAATAGTTTGAAGAAAAACTATAAATTTGAATGTGTTAAAGAAATGTAATTAACTTTTTTAGGATTTTCTAAAAAATTCAATTGAGTCTTATATTTAGGATTGGAGATAGTATAACTTATTAAAATCTCAAATTAGTTTTGTTGCATATAAAAATATAGGTATTAACTATTGACCGCACTTTTGTAGCAATTGACTTCATTTTAGCAGGAAATCACTAATTTAGATGTTGAAAGTCAAGTAGTATTTTTTTTTTTGGATAACAATTCAAGTAGTATTTTTACTCTTGTACATTTTAACACTACAAACAATAAACTTCATTATATAATTTCTTATCTTTGACATATTAAAAATATCAGCAACAAATTATTTTATCCAATTATTTATTCGGTATAAATTTAAATTTCAAAAATTTTTTTTACTGAATTACATACATACCTTTTATTAAAATTAATGTAAATTCAATTTATAATTTCATTACAAATCTAACACCCACTTTTGAAGTTCCATATCCACACTGCCTTTTTTGAACTGAGAGTCCTACAGTTGTAAGTACTGAAGAACCCTTTTTCATTGGGAAAATGGTAATAAAGTCTCAAGGATCAAACATATCAATAAAAAAGTCCTGCCAATTTTGTCCATAACTAAAAGGTCCCAAAAGACTTTTGAGATAATATGTCTAGAAGTGAAATTACTTGTCCGCCCCTCTTGATTTATCAAGTCCAACTTCTTCTTTAAACCTCTCTCTCTCTCTCTCTCTCTCTCTCTCTCTCGCTGCAAAACATCCATTGATGTACGCCTTTCATGCCGTTAGAGTCGC
>JBAGKO010030013.1:0-10680 GCA_037177275.1 Acacia concinna | reverse complement strand
CATGCACTTTGGTAGTTAATGTATGCAATTTCCTTGTAAAATACCCCAGAAAACCATGTAAATATTGTGTCAGATCATGTTGCTTTAGTGAATAATTGGTAGCATAATGTCTCGATTGGTGACAAATAAAGCATGTCACTGATTGTGACAGAACAAGAATAGTAGGTCGACCTCTTGCCACTCAAATCTCCTCACAAGTCTTATTAGGGTGATGAGGCTTTTTGCAATACCAACATGTTTTACCTTGTGGGGGTTTTTGGTTCCCTTGACCCTTGGTTGGATAGGGCTTCTTGTTTCCCCCTCTTGGTGGTATATTGAACTCCTTGCGCTTTTGGGGAAAACTCCCACTACTAGATGCACTCCTGATGTTTCTATTAGAGTACAAATTTGAGATCGTTCTCTGTAATTCAACATTCCTCCACTGCTTTATTAAATTCTATGAAGTGCCTGGACACCAACTTTTCTCTTAACTCTTGTCGCAGCCTCTATATCATCATATCCGCACTCCACTCTTCGTCATCCTGATGTTTAAGATATGCAGAGTATCGAGATAGTTGAATATAACGGGTGACGTATTCATCAAAACTTTCCTTTTCACTTTGCTGAATGTTTAAGAACTCCTCCTTTTCCCATATAATAGGGATATTACTTCCCCTCAAAATCAATTTAGTGTTCTTCCACCAATGGTTAGCATTGCCATCAAGCTTATAAATGGCTAGTAGGGCCTTCACCTCATCTGGGCATAATAACAGATTAAAGATCTTTTTTAGGTGAGCCATCCAATCCTTGCCTTGTTGTGGATCAAACTTCCCTCTAAAAATAGGGGGTTGCTGCTTATCGAACTACTCAACCCATAATTGGAAATCATCCGCCTCAGGTTCAGGTTGATGCTCAGGTGGTGGTTCTTCATGTATTTCTAGCCTCTCCCGTTCATGCACTAGGTTCTCCAACTGATCCTACCTTCATCGCACTTCATGCAACTCTTCCCTGATCTAGTTTATGGTTTCCTACTGTTGGTTTAGCATGCCTAGTACTTATTGCATTAGGTCTAGTTGAACCTCAGGAATAAGAACATTACGTGCTCCTCCTCTCTATCCGCCACATAGTCTTGCCATCTTTATATTTCACTATATGGAAGTTTAAAAAATATTAATTTCAATGAGAATAAGGGCATTTCTGTCATTTCATAAAACATTTGATACAGAGATACTCCAAAAGTAATGCACATTAGGCACATATAGCAATGTAAAGAAAATTTTGAGGAGTATGCCATTTATAAACGCTTATATAGCATATCCTTACCACCAATCATTTCCTAACATACAACTTCCTAGGGGGTCACCCATCCCCAAATTACCCTGGGTCAAGCACACTTAACTACGTGATACTGTATCAAAACATAGACACCGACTCCTGCCCACCTCTTGACACAGGTTCCCTAAAATTGTATTAGCCTTGACAAACTGTTCTATTTATGTCTAGGGGATCTGTTGGCCATAACCCCTATCCAGTCCAAGATCTATATCGATATTGCCAAGTACCGGATACCTAAGGCACTATCACTATGCTATTCTGTGTCAGAACCGCTTGCTCTAATACCAAGAATGTCAAACCCCTCTTTTGGTTCCACATTTATCAGAGTATTAAAGCGCACTATGTACATAAGCAAGAAGTAGTATAACATACTGACATTAAGTATTTATTTACATTCCATGTGCTCCACATAGAGTCTAGAAATATTTACAAGTTTAGTCCAAAAATTTTACAAAATGAAATTACATATAACTTTTGGCAAATCCTCATAGAGACATGCTTAACTCGTCTCGAGAAACTACTTTCCTTTTTGAACCATTGGCTTTTATGGGTTAATTCGGATAAAAATTATATGGGGTGAGATTCAGTTGAATTCCAGTAGTAGCAACAATCTATCATGTAAAATGCGATAAATAAATATGCAATGCACCACATTGACAAAAATTTAACAGTCACATGCTTCTGTTTTATCAAGAAATTTATATTCAATGGAAATGTGCACATATATTTAGGGCCAACTGTCTCTGGAACCCTTACTTGGTCTGTACCACAGTCCATCGTGGTTTACAAGTGGAAATGAGCACATGTATTCAAGGTCAACCACAGTTGAAACCCCTACTTGGTCTGTACCACAATCCATCGTGGTTTCTATCTCACATCACAGTCTATGGTGGTATTTTGTGATCATAACATTGCAATTTAGAGTACCTATAGGCACTATATCACATGTATTGCATAAAGGGAAAACAAGACATGTATAAGTTCACATAAAGTATGAAAGAAAGTGCTACTACCTTAGATCCCTGGCTTTTGCGTTTTGTTTAACTCTTATGTCGTGTGTTGACTTGTAATCCTAAAACCCAAAATTCATGGAAACTGTGTCACTATTAACCCATAAACCCTTCCAATGTCATTACATTGATAAGCCAATGCAAAACTAGAGAATTACTAAATTCCCTTCCAGTACCTGGTCCAGATCCCTTACACTAGGTCTAACCATACTTTTCTATAATTATACCTCAGGTCAATCCTACATAATTTCACATGTAGAATCCATTTTTAACCTTAGATTAAGCAAATTCAATGTCAAATTAGCAAAATACCCTTATACAGTCCAAGTTAGGTTTTTAGGCCTCTTTCGGTCATTTTGAGTTCTAGGGCTTTTTAGACTTCAGGGCCAACATAGACCCCCCTTAATTTTCCCTCCTGAATGCAATGGAACCATTAGAATTGTAAAATTCCATATCTAACCTCCATTTCCCCTGTTTGGCTGAAATTTCCCCTTTATAACAAAAAATGTGAGTTTTCCAAAATCAGCCGATTAAACTTGTTCCTTTCTGCTTCTAATCATTGGTTTAACCATTTAAACACTCTTTACACATAATTTAAAGGAATTTTAGTAGCATAACAACTAGGGTTCATAATTTCCCAAATAAAAAATTCAATCCAAAATATACACAGATTCAGTCCACAAACAGTCATATAAGTAGTCCTAAGCCAATAGAATCTGAGTTTCGAGAGTTACATTTGAGTTTCTTCACTTTCTCTCTCTAGAAGAAATCAAGTCTCTCTCTTTTTCCTCTGATTTTGTGTTCAAAACCAAAAATTAATCAGGAGAAAATGATCAGGAGTGGTCCTAAGTACCAAAAACTACAAGAAATCGGTGTTTTACGGTAACTTACCTCGTGAATTTGAGTGGAGAAGCCCTAAACCCTTGAGCTCTTCCTCTCTCTGTTCCCTCTGGTTTCTGGTCAAAAATGGCAGCTGGAATAAGGTTGAGGACGCTTAAAACCAAAATGGGGATGAAATGACCATTTTGCCCTTTATTAATGAAATTTTGGATTTTTGGGCAGAATTTTCACCCAACTTTGAAAATTCATAACTAATTCCACAAACCTCCAATTAAAGTGATTCCAAAGCCCAATTGTCCCTTATTAAGTGTAGCTTTAGGGAAAAATAATTTATTTTCTCAATTGGAATCATAAAAGTCCCAATAAATTTATATTTAAATACTGCTCCAGAAACTGGTGAATTTCATTGGTCCAACTTCAAAAATTCACATCTCTTAGTCTATAAATCCAATTTATGTGATTGACCTATCAAATTAAATCTTAGGATGTCTAATTTTATCCTGTAAAATATCATAATTTTTAGACCTCATTTAGTCATCCAAAATATTATAGAAACACGCCTTCCTCCACAGCACTCTTGTGAAAATTCCCCCAAAATTCTATATTTATTAATATAATCATTTACTACATTTCGTTGTACGAATTTTGGGATGTTACACTCACAGCCTCACACTCCATGTCCATGCTCACTCAAATCTCTACCTCTCAGTGTCGCGCACAGCCACACACAGTCACACATCTCTGCCTTTCAGACTCTCAGTCGCACACGGCACACACAAAAGCCAACTCGCGCTCTCTGATCTCTCTTCTCTCTTACTAGGGACTACAACTCGATAGATCTCAGTTTCTCACGCCATCAGACACTCAAACAGCCACAAGACACTCGATTGACTAACAGATCTACTCTCTCTCATCCTCTCATCGCCTCATAGCTTCTGACATTCAAAGTCTCAACAAACCTTTTGATCCTCTCATCCTCTTGCGGTGTCAGACACTTAAATGACCACACTGTTGGCTAGGTAGGTAGCTAGGTTCACTGATATGTCTGCACCCCAATCTGACTTGTTGCTATTTTAATGTTGTGCCGTGCATTCTCATATCATAACTTGCTAGCTATTTTGCTCATATTCTCTTGTACTCTTTGATGATTGAGCTTGCTGGATTTTATTTTATTTTATTCACTCACATTGAATTACCTGGGGATTTTGTGCTTCAATACTTGTACATATGCTGAATTGAGTAATCATCAATTGCTTTGATCATTAGAGCTACACTGTTGCATCTTAAACTCTGCATTCTAATTATGAGACCCGTTATATGGTATGAGTTCATTGGTTTCTAGCGCTAACTATGCATGTAAATCTTGTATTTGTGATTTCATATTGGGAAACCAGCTATGGTATGAGTTAAATGTTTGCATTTGGAGGTATATGTACTTGTATTAGTCTAATTTTGTATTTAGATTAATTATATATGTGTTTTATATAGAACCAAACATATTGGTATTAGAAACTAGACCCATTTGTGTCAAAAATGGGCCATAAATCCATCAGCAAGCAAAAAAAAAACAGGGGTCTAACTTCAAGAAATTCTCGATCTGGTCTCAAAATTTCCCGTCCCGATCAATCCTGAACCCTTTTGGGATTGGATTTACCGATCCCATCCCAAAACTACCCCTATTTCTCAATTCTCACATCTCAATTTGCCCTATTCGAGCAAGCACTAGGAGCGAAGGGGAGAACTGGCCGTCAAAGGAGTGGCGGTCGTGTTGAAGGAGAGATTATTTTCTGCCAGTATTGAATTCTCCTCCTTTGATTTTTCCTTGCTATCGTGTTCGATGTTTGTCTGGTTCTTGTTCTTCTTCTTCTTCCTCCTCCTCCCTGATATTTTATCTCCGTTCCTTCTTCTTGTCTGAATTCTCAGCTCCTTGATTTATGATAAAGGAAACTACCTATGAGTGTTTCCACTTTACACTTTTCTTGATTGGTGAATTAAATGTGTGGAGTTTTTAGTATGTTTTGTTTGAATAGATGTTTCCTGACCACTTGTTTTACTTGTTCACGATTCACATGATTCATTAGAAAACAGAATACAATAATATTATTCTTACTCACGTTCCACTTTAAATGTCTATAGAGAATAATCACTTATGTATTTTTAACTATTAACTCTATAAAAAATAAATTTTATATTTAAAACTAAGACCAAGACATTAAATAAGTCTAATATTAAGGATAGAGGAAGTAATAAAAATTTTCATAAGCCAAACAAGTTAGATAATCTTTTTACAAGAAGCCGAACCAATGTTAAATATTCCTTTCATTAAGAAAAAAGTAATTAACACAAAACATAGTCAATATTGCTTTACTATGATCAGAATAATTTTCATGCCAATTATGAGAAGTAATGAATTAGTAGAAAAGAAGAAAATGGAAGAAGACATTAGGATATAGTGTTACCATGTTCCTAAAGAGTTCGTTCCCCCTGCAGGAATCACGTACGGCCTCCTCCCTTCTTTTATCAACTTATCTTTAAGAATATCGGCAAGTCTCTACAAGAGTACCAAATTGTTTCAGTAATCAACAAAATCAACCAACAAATATTGTTGAAAGGTATTTATAAAACAAGAAAACGGTATGTTCCACTAGATTTTGAATTGACTTAGTAATTAGTACAAGAGTGTGCGACAAATGTGAGTGTGTTTTTTTCCAATTTTTGCCCCTTATATTTTTCTCATACTACATTATATTTCCTACTTTTTATTACTATTACCCTATTTTTCTCTTTTACTTGTCCCCTTATAAATAAGGGCACACTTAAAGAAAAAAGTGTATTTCAAACAAACTTAACTAATTTTAACCGAGCACGTAATTCAGTTATCATATTCTTATAAATAGAACCTAAAGGAGAACTAATTGAAGGGTCAATATATATTCTCACCTCTTCGCCAAATTCTAAAAACTCTTCCATGGATATCAGTTCAATGTGAGCTCCTGTCATACGCTTGACCAAGAGGTTGCCTGTCAGTCCAGGATCTTGGTCGACCTGACAGTTAGTGATATAGTGATCCAATAAGCATTAATATTACTGTACTATATTATTGAAGATGACAAGGAAACATTGTTAGTGATAGTGAAGGAAAATTAATGTTATTGAAAGAAAGTTTGAATTGAACCTCAGAAGTGATAAGTATAAAATAAGAGTGGAGATTCAAATACTTGGCAGAAACGGAAACTGCACAACAATGGCTGCTTTGGATGTAACCTGTTGTAATAACACAGTCTGCGCCTTGTGCTACGGCTTCTGCCATAAAGAATTCCAATTTTCTCACCTTGTTTCCTCCCAACTCCATTCCTCCAAGGTCCTCACGCTTTATTCCCATAAGGTTTTTCCGTCAGTTCAAAAATACTGAACTCCCAAAAAAAAAAAAAAAAGAATACGTCCAGATGGAGAAAAGAAGAGAAGGGAAAGAGGGCGAAACAGATTTTTCCTCCTTTTCACATATGCATACTGTTCTATGCTCACTGTGTTGTTTTTTTCCCCCAATAGTCGTTCGTTTATCTCATGGCTGGCTCCCTTGCGGAGCACCTAAGTTTGCTCATGACCCGATAATTCTATAACTATTACTTCCCATAAAAAATAAATTTTGTGTTAAAGTAGAAATCTAAATATGAAATATTATGCCAAGAGCATTAGACATAATAAACTTTTCTTAGAGCACTAGACGTCATAAAATGTTTTTAAGTGTACAGATGTTATAGTTATCAAAATCAGACCGGATCGTCTAATTTGACCAAAAAACTGGCAAATTTGGTTGTCTAACTAGTTTGGCCTAGCTAGTTTTGGCCAGTTAACTATTTATTAAGTATTTCATAATTTAAAAAATTCATATATAATTTTACATATATCTAAAAATTACAAATTAAAACTCTAAGCAAAGTTTGAGACCTCTTCTTTTAAATACGAAAAGAATCACTCAAACATATTATTATTTGATTCTTAAAAATTCTCAAATTCCAAAATTATTCAAAAATCTTATACATATAATTTTCAATCATTCTCCTTAGTGTTTCTTACCCTCCAACATTTAAATTCTACCTCTTGATATCTTAATTTCAACATTAATTAGATCTAACTTAATTGATATAGATCTCAATATTAAAATTTGGGGTGTTATAATTGATAACTCAAGTGTTCTAATTATCAACCACTACATCTTGGTATCGTTCTAATTCAATTCACTTCTTCATATATCTGGCCCCATATTAGCGCTGATTTAACTTTGATCTCATCCATTGACCCTTGGCCTACTATCCTGACCGGTTCAATGGCTGGTCCAAGTTAATAACCTTGACAAATACTCCTCTAGTCCCTTTATATATAGGGCAGAAAGAGAATGATTTTTTTATCCTATTTATAAGGCACTTCATTAAAATTTTAATGTGAATGTACAATTTTACTATTCCTTTATTATTGTGGTTTTGGTATTATGTATATTAAATAAGGGTAGAGTTAGAAAATTGTTAAATTCTATAGTAGAGTTAATGAGATTTAAAGTTTTCTTTAGTCTAAGTGAAAAATGTTGGAAGTCCCTTATATATCAAAGGAGAACACATTATTTTGGAAACTTTAGTGTATTTTTGCACTATTTTCTTAGTTGACATATTTGTTAAATAGTCCAAGTTAATTGATTTAACAGCTATGACATGTTTACACCATTTTAAAGTGAGAAAATTCCATATAAAGATGATTAAATTACTCAAATTCTAATTTGAGTCATTAAACTTAACAAAGTATATATTAAGTTATACGTTCTAATTAGATATTAAAATTTTAGGCCAAATTACATTCATACCCCATAATTATTAAAATAAAAAACTTGAAATCTATTATTTACTCTATCAATTAATTCTTTAAGAAGTATAGTTGAGCTTTCTTTGTTATTATTTTCATACTTCTTTCCAAACATTAATTATATGCAACATTCTTTTTATATACAATATTAAGTTATATAAAAAAAAGTTATTAGAAGAATTGGAATCTATTGTGATAGTCCGTGATGATTTATTATCCTATTTCCATATTTATATTTTTATTCAAAATTTATGACTCTAATTTAAATTTTGAATCCAGTATATTGTATATATTTTGAATATAATCCATCATTATTATTTTAATAAAAGGAAAAATCTCATACAAATATACTTGGGAAACATTGAAGTATATAAGAATTCACCTTTTTCAATTATATATATTCTTAATGTAAAATAATTATATATACTCCTACTTTTAAGGAATTAATTTATACTACTTTTCTCAAGAAAAAAAAGATCATGCTTTTCAATAACTAAGGGATATGGATTTAATTTGATCAAAATTTTAAATCTCTAATTAGGACGCATAACTTAATATATAATTTATTAACATCAGTGACTCAAATTAGAATTTAGATAATTCAATTGTCTTTATATAAGATTTTCCCATTTTAAAACATTCTAGTATACTTTTACACCCAAAAAAAAAAAAGATTTATGATATCTGGCGCCTTTAGCAAAATAATTTATGGGTACCTTAACCCATAAACTTATCATGTAAATTTAAACAATTTAGATTTCATCACAACAACAACAACAACAACAAAAAAGATTTCAGTGGAAAAAACTTGTTTTGTCACTAAGATGATCATTGAATGCAAATCCGGCTCCTTTTAGTTGTCTCATGCTTTAAAATCTCCACAGCCCTAATGTCAATTTTAGGTCATGAATATGCTAATTTATTTCTTAAAAGTATTAGTAAATCAGAACCTCATCATAACTTTATTACTTAAATTTTTAAATTAAGCTCTTATTTTCTCATATTTTGGCGCTGAAAATTCAAATAATCATGATTTGAAATTAATTTTTTATTAGTTCGTAATCTCTTTATTATTCTTTTTTCATCAAAATTAAAATATAAAAGTTCGAGGAGTCTTTTGCAAGAAAATCATTTATATAAAAAGGGAAAATCTCATATAAAGTTGTTTAAAATAAGAAAATTCTAAATTAAGTTATTAAATTTAAAAATCCCTAATTAAGTTATTGACCTAATTTAAAATTTTAAATATAGATAAAATGATTTTATTGCCTTTTACTTATCTACCATATATTCTCTCCTCTGAAAAGAGATTTATTTTTTTGTCACTCAGCTCTTTTTAACAACTTCGTATATATTTTAACATTAATATATAGTAAAATATAATATAATTCCTTTAATCTGGAATAATTCAAGGCAAAAAGTAAAAATGAAAATATAACCCAATATTAATTATAATATTTTTATTGTTCGCAGGCCAAAAAAAGTTTTTATTTGAATATTGTTAATAATTTTGTTCTGGGTAAACTTAACTTAATTTTTTAAAAATAAAAAGGAAACAAAGCTCCATTAAATTTTTATTCGAGTATTGTAATATCTAATTTGGTTTTTACGTTAATGAAACCCTTTTATTTTAAATTATATTAATGAAAATATTTTATATATACGCAAAAGTCTTCTTTTGTGTGATTAATATAGTCTAATTTTCTTTTCATAAAAAGAAATTCTAGTAAAAAATAAAGTTTTCTAATGTCAATATTCAACTAAAAGTTAGTTACCGAGTAATTGATATTATATTGGTGGTTTGGCCTCTATTATTATTATTTTTAATTATTATTGATGATCATTCCACAACATAAAAAAATATTTAATTTAAGGTAATTGTATTTTATTTTATTGTATATTGATGTTCTATCTATACTTATTGGAAAAATGAGGTTGAACCATTAAAACCCTTTAAGAAGAGAGAGGAGAATAAGAATGAGCAATAAAGTAAATTAATTCATATTTTAAAATATTAAATTGAGTCGATAGTTTAATTAGCAATTTATTAAATTTACCAACCTGATTTATAATTTATCTATTTCAAATAGCTTGATATGGAATTTTCCCTATTAAAAAAATTGACATGAGCAATAAAGTAAACTTATATCTCCTCTGATCCAAATCAAAATACACTGACAAAATCACATTTTGTTGCGTTAAGGGAAATGAGTATCTTCACTAACTATTCTCTCCACTTCTTCTCCACTAAATTCGTAACTATTGGATTATACTTTAATAATTGAGATTTAATACTATATACAATCTACAATTATAAATTTGTTACCTAGCATTAAATCTCAACCATTAAATCATAATCCAATGGTTAAGAATTAAACAGAAAGGAAGTGAAGAGAATAGTTAATGGAGAGACCCCTTTAGTTTGTGAATAGTTTTCTTTTTAATTAAAGGGACATGTATTAACCGATTACAAATATAATCATCATTAACTAATTCTAATGGCTTCAATATCCTCCAATTAATCGTGGGAAAAATCCCTCCTCAGGTCATACAGGCATCCTAGTTTCATAATCCAACTTAAACACGTTATTGTAAATAAATCATTTCTCTTTTATTTTTCAATTTATATTTTATTTTTACATGCCATTTGAGAGTAATCATG
>JBAGKO010029992.1:0-10681 GCA_037177275.1 Acacia concinna | reverse complement strand
GGAACATTCTTGTATGGCAAGTACAAGGGAACATTGCTTATGGCCATATCACAAGACGGCGATCGAAATGTAGTCCCTCTTGCATTTGCTATCGTTGAAGGGGAAACGAGATCTGCATAAGTATGGTTCTTACGGCTCGTTCACCATGTAGTGGCTAGAGATGCAATAGACATATGCCTTATTTCAGATAGGCATAAAGTAATTTTAGCTGCTGTTGTTGATCCCCAAGTTGGCTGGCAACCACCACAAGGGCATCATGTCTTTTGTTTACGGCATATCGCATCAAATCTAAACAAGGCACACCAAACAAACTGGTTGAAAGAGAAGTTTTTTAATATTGGTTAGATTTCTGGTGGCTTTGATTGTCTTGTGATGACATTATTGTATAAACATTTCTAATAGTCTAGTTATCGATTGTCGGGTATGCGTATGAATGTTGTGTAGTCGACCAGCAATTGGCAGATACAACATTTCATCATCAAGCAGTAGCGCAATGGATTGGAGCCATCCCACGAGAGTAGTGGTCACATGCTTATGACGTCAACGGTCGACGGTTTGAACATATGACTACCAACCTTGCAGAGTGTATGAACAATGTCTTCAAAGGTGTCCAGAGTCTACTGATATTGGGTTTAGTGAAAGCAACAATGTACAGAGTTAATAACTATTTTGTGCAACGAGCTCACAGGGTACACACGTAAATGGTGGCAGGATAAGTATTTTTGGAAACATTGACAAAAAAACTAGAGCCCGTCACGCAAAGTACAACATCATGTACTATTCGCGAGTTTAGTAGGCGAGCAACGACGTTTGAAGTTTTTGAGCCATACAATGTTCAATGTTGTCAGTTTGGCAGGTGTGGCAAGGTCAACTTGACAAAGAGGAAATGTGACTATGGAGAGTTTCAAGCAGAAAGATATTCCTGCATGCATGCTGTCGCAGCTTGTGCACGAGTAGTCATTGACCATTCACAATACATCCATCATGTGTTTAGGTTGGAAACCATGAAAATGGCATACGATAATGAGTTCCACCTAGTAGGAGATGGAACATATTATCCCCAAATTGATTCCCCTACACTGATACTTGATCTAGCAACGGTCAGGCAAAAAGGACGTCCTCGCTCGAGTCGCATATGTAATGAGATGGATTGGACCACGTCCAACAAAACAAACAGATGCGGCTTGTTTCGAAAAATTAGTCATAATCACTCAACTTGTCCCCATAGATCAAACGCTAGGCAATAGACTTATGTATTAGAGATATAAACGGATTTGATATTAAACAGTTGTATTATTTTATGGAGACGTTAGGTTATATCTAATTTTATTCCATATGTTAAATTTTATTTCCATCTTTATTCCATTAACCCAATGCAGCGACGTTACACGATGGCACAACATCAACAACAAATGATGAATCCTGGACCTCAAGATCCCTTCCTTTTGTTTTTGCAACCTGGACATATATCCGAAGCAATTTGGGAAAGAGATGTAAGTACAACATACTGACAATAGATAACAAAAAGTAGGTGCAATTGTTGCTAAATTTTGTTTCACCTTTTCCTTGTAGGTTGATAGGATTTTGCGCACCCGCTGAATAAAGCATACCAATCAAATGATTGCCCCGCCGCCTCAAATAATTGAACATCTTCAAATGGCTGGATTTCTTGGTATTGCACACCTAGGACAACTTTATTATGATCAATGCTTGGTCTCTGCCCTTGTCGAAAGATAGCTCCCTGAGACACATTCATTTCACGCTACTCGAGGAGAATGTACAATAACGTTGCAGGATGTCGCCTGCCAATTAGGACTGCCATGTGTTGTTCTACCTGTTGTTGGAAATACTGCATATAAATGGGTAGACATGTGTGAGTACCTTCTAGGCATCAGACCTCCTGAAGATACACTCAGCAGCCAACGGTTGAAAATTAGCTGGTTGGAACATAACTTCAATCATCTTCCCAATGATGCTGCACATGAGCATGTCCTTCAATTTACTCGGGCGTACATACTTCAATTGATAGGTGGGTACCTGATGCTAGATAGATCAGGCAATCAGGTTTACTTAATGTGCCTACCATTACTGAGCGATTTTTAGGTTACTAGGACCTTTAGTTGGAGATCGGCCGTCTTAGCTCATCTTTATCGAGAGCTATGCAATGTCACATACCCAAATGAGGCAGATATCGATGGGTGCTTATCATTACTTCATATATGGGCATAGGATCGCTTCCCCAGCATTGCATTACCTCGACTTGTATTTACAGATCCCCAGCTACAGCTTTATGATGTCCTTCCTCCATTGGGATACAGGTACATTAAATTCACATACATTTTTCTTCAAAGTTTATATCATTCAAAATATACAAAGTATGATGTTACTTTTTTTCAATTACAGATGGAGGAATGCGCGTCAACCGTCTTGTCCAATCTCCTCTACTTTGCTTCAATATCGAACTTTCTTCGATAAGATGGTTGATGCTGATATCGTTTGGCAACCGTACGAATCTCCCCAGGTAGCAAAAATAATTCCAAAGTATTGCACCCAGACACCTGACATTAGGCGTGCCACCGTCCCTCTGTTATACTTCCATACCGTTAAATGACATCATCCTGATCATGTGCTAAGACAGTTTGGTCATACGCAATCAATTCCCGCCCCACCGATGCATTTAGGAAACTACCACACAGTTCAACTACAGGGCACAACAGACAGGAATTGGGATATATCCCACGAACGATTTATTATTGCATGGCTTGGTTGGCCGGAAGCTATTGTCAATGCGCCAATAGCACATGATCTTCTTCGAAGGACATAAGATTATATGCAGTGGTACTAGCAACACACAAGGTGATGGATTAATGGTACCACTTGTGATACTGGCTCAAATATTAGTTTCCCATTTCACTTCCAACAATACATTCTTTTTTTTCACATCAAAAGTGTTATAACCTCATATCATATTATTTATTTCAGGCTGACATGGCTGATTACCTACACCGCCTAACAATTAATTATGCCCCTCGATGTCAAGATTCAGATTGTCACAATTATCAACATACAGTTGCTCACATCACATGAAACATGTTACATAACGTTGGAGAGCAACATTATGACATTACTCCTCAGCCTACTCCACCTGCAACTGAATTGCTGAGGCCAAAAATTCTTGAACAAAGGCCGAGCAGGCGACGCTGTGGTTACCTAACCACCCAACCATAGGCTACAAGTGACAATGTTAGACGTCAAGAGCAGCCTTATTATATGCTACCGCTATCATCATCGCATGAAGAATCCATTACCGACCCATCTAATTACACTCAATTTCAGTAGCCTTTCACATCTTTATTTGAAAATGATGCACTATTCTCGGCTGCATACAACGCTTATACTTTTGACCAAGATGGGCCGTCAACTCCATCCTTCGTCACTCCCATACAGTCAGTGAGCTTAAATGAGTCACCGTGGATTTTTCATGGTACTTCAAATACACAAACAAATGAAACAGCTACACAAGAAGAAATTGAAGTGCCACAACAACGACAACGTCTACGACAAAATATCACTAGAACTAGGTGTGGCACTGGAAGCCACTATCTATATATTTTCTTAATTTTACTTGTGTATTATTTATCCTATTTTTGTAGTTATTACTTGTGTAATTATGTTACTATTATTATGTAATACAATCTTAATTGTCATATAAATCAATTTTTTTATTTAATAACAAATCATTCAACAATACCATTGCAATTACTGAGTAAATGACTGTATTTAGCAACGTTTTTATGTTCATGATGTCTTATTTTTTCATGTGAGTAAAAAAAATTTGGAGGAGTTTGGGGTATGAATTTAAAGAATAAAGTCTACCCACAGAATTGAAGAACTCGCCCTTGAGGATGGCGAGTTCTTCAATTGTGTCAGAATTGAAGAACTCGCCCTCCTCAAGGGCAAGTTCCAATTTTGTCAGACCAGTACTCGCCCTCCTAGAGGGTGTGTTCAGAGTTTTCTTAACCTCTCTCCCCCCTTTCCTGATGAACTCACCCATGCAAGGTGCGATTTCTGGAACTCGTATACCACAAGGTCGAATTTGTGTGTAGTATGTAGGTAAATATTTTGAAATGTGTAGTATTTTTGTATTTTTTTTATTTTTTTGCAATATTTGAATATAAAAGCCTGTATTAATACATAACACACATAAATACTTACAGTTGAAATAAGAGGCACATATTTGATGTTTCAACTTCTTCAATCCAACAGTTACCACCTACCAATAAGAAAAGCAGACAAATAATAGTTATTAAGAATTATATAAATATTACCAAACTATACAATTTTGAAATACAAATTAGGCAAATACATTACTTACAATAATAATCAGAATAGCTTAGTTTAAAACACCAAGGCAAGAGTAAGCAAGAAGAGAAAGGAACTGAAAACAAGCTAATATAATAATGGAGTATGGAGGATAAATGAAGTTTCACACGATACAAATTATCTCAAGGTTGAAGGAGAAAATAAGAAGGGAAATGCTTCAATGAAAGAAATGGGAGTAAAGGGAAGAATGAAATGAGTATGAAGGAAAATGTTTGAGACGCATGGTTTATATAGAAAACTGAAGCATGGCTTGTTTATGTTACTGTTTCTCTATGAGGTGGTGAATGGAACGACTATCGGCAAAGAAAAAACAAATGAAAAGGAAAAGAAAACTGAAGCATGGCGTGAATAAAAGCTAAGGGAAGGAGGGTACCTATGCCAACAGGTGTGTAAATATTGTCAGAGGGGGAGGGTCATGGGTGCTAAACCCGCCCACTAGTTGGGTGAGTTTTGTCAGAATTGCACATCCCCACCCTTTTTTTCACACAACTCACCCACTTGGAGGGCGAGTTTCTAAAATCGCACACCAGAATTGTGATTTTCCCTGTATCATCGTGATAAATATTTTACTAACTGTAGCATATGGGTAATTAGTTTACTGTTGATAATATTTTAATAAAAAAGCCCTATGTGACCCAGTCATATTGTCGTATAAAAGTTTAAATATTTTTTGTTGTTGAAACAATCTAAAGGTATTATTACGTGTACAAAAATTTTAACGTTTGACTCAAATCAAGAGCTTAACAAAGCAATGTCTAATCATCAAATGATTTTTTTCTATTGCCCTTAAAAAAATGGAAGAGAAATTAGTACATTTCTTTTTTTTTTTTGCTTTCGCAAGGTATTCCCCAGCCCGGTAGGCCAAGGACTAATCTTCCGCTCATTGTGAGTTCCTCTATAGAAAGAACAGCTGGCCAAGAGATTTAACGCTGCTCCATACCAAAGGCCAAGAATCAAACACGATTCATTTATATTGAACTTATATTTGATGATGTTGTTACTTGAAGTTGATGATGTAGCATTCAAATTTTTATATTAGGAATTAATTAAAATTAATAAATAATTTATTACAATAAAAAAATTTATCATATTATTATTAAAATAAAAATTTGTATTTAAAATATAATTCATTAGAATAAAATTGTAGGAGAAAATAAAAATAAATTATTGATTAGAGTTGTTGTCATATTTTATTTTTTAGAAAAATATCTAGATATAAAGAAAAATTATAAAGTATAGAAAATGGTGTTGAGAAAAAAAAAGGAAAAGAAGAAGATGATGAATATATATATATATATATATAAGTGCATGTGTGTGTAATGTAGGGAGGGAATAAAGTAAAAAAACTCAGCTTTTTATTTAATATATGTATTATATATATATATATATATAAGTGCATGTGTGTGTAATGTAGGGAGAGAATAAAGTAAAAAAACTCAGCTTTTTATTTAATATATGTATTATATATATATATAAGTGCATGTGTGTGTAATGTGGGGCCTACCATAAGCCAAAAAAAAAAACATCTTCCTTTAGTTTTTATTTTTTATTTGGAAGCTACCTTTGATTTTAAACTCATTAGGATAGAAGTTGTTTCCAAATATATTTAAAGTCTATTTTTAAACCACTCTCTAGCCATTGGGCTTCTAAGCCTCAGGAATCTCTTCCCAAATAGGCCTTTAGCGGCATATGCCTCTTAATCCCGATGTGCAACCTTTTTATCCTTAGGAGAATGGTAATTTCATTTCTTCTCGTTGTCGATCTTGATAAACTTTTGAAGCTAAATCCAATGGCAATAGCAATGATGTTTCTTAACTGGGTTTGCAAAGGTTTTTTGAAAAAAAGGGTTAAAGTGCAAAACTACCCATTAACTTTTATCAAAAGTGCACCTACCACCATAAACTCTTTATGGGTGCAAAAGTGACTACAAAGTTTAAAAACAATGGCAAAAGTTACACTTGGTTAAGATGATATAACATCTGTTAAAAAATCAGTAGACCCCACACTATCAAAAAAATTGAAAATGCCTAATTTCTCGAAATTCCTTATCCTACCCCTTCCCTATCCCTTCCTTCTCTCTGCCTCGCGCATAGAATTTCCTCTTGTTTGACAATTTGAAGACCCAGGTTCCAGCAGCAGCGGCGTCGTCCTCTACTAATGATGACGGGGGATCAAGCCAAGCAAAGATTTGGGTTTCTCTTTCTCATCTTCCCTATTCATACACCGTTTTTGTCGCACCTTAGTGAGAAGGGGGTGGCCATCTTCACTGGAGGGAAGAGAAGAAAGGTGTGAACTCTTCCTCCGTCTTCCTCCGCCGACGACCTAGTTCTTTTCCCCTAGATAGGGCATCACAATGGAGGCAACCTCTTAGGCCTACTGATCTCCTTCTTCCTTCCCAAATCCTAGCAACCATCTTTCTTCACAGATCCCGGCAACAACTAAAGCAACCTAGGCTCGACAACCTTCTTTTTTCCCAAATTCCGGTGACCTTATTCTTTCTTCCTAGAAGCCATTGACCTTCTTCTTTCTTCTTAGAGCTCAGCGACAACAAAGGCGACCTCCTAGGCTAGATCAGCAGGCAGCCGTTGCAGTAGGATAAACACTAATTAGTCACCAACAAATATCACAAATTTCCAATGATAATGCCCTTCTGTTTCTTCTCCTATATATGATTCCCTCTTATGGTTCTTTTTGAGAAAGAAAGATTTACACTTTAGAGCCTTTGTTATGCTAAGCTCAACCCTAAATTTTGAGGTTTCTCAAATATCAACCTTAGATGTTGGAGAGCAAAAATTGGCATATAGTGCTTCTGTGTTTGCAACTTTTGGGTTTTTAATTTTTCTATGCTTTTTCAGTTCATTGATGATGATGAAAACTTATAGATTTAGGCTTCAGAGGGATAGGTTTTGATCATTTATGGTTTGAAGCTTATGGTTTTTACTTTCATTTTTTAATTTGGATTGTTTCTGGTTGATGATTGATTGTTTCTTTTGAAGCTCCTAGGCTTTTATTTTTTTAGTTTGTTTGTTGTTGATTAGTAGATGATTTTGTCGATGATGGGTTGCCTCTGTTGAAGTTTCTGGGTTTCTTTTTCAATTTGGAATTTTTTGAAGATTTGTGTTGATGAGCAGAGAAGACGAATGAAGAAGTTTTGAGAGAAACTTTCCTTTTTTTGTATTAGGGGTATTTTAGCATTTTCCTATTGTAACTTATGGACGTTAGCTGCTCTTTCCTGCTTTATGTCTTTTGCCCTCTTTTTGAAACTTTGTGGTCATTTTTTCACCTAAAAAGAGTTTATGGTGGTGGGTGCACTTCTAACAAAAGTTAATTGGTAGTTTTTCACCTTAACCCAAAAAAAAATGTGTAGAATCCTCATGACCTCTTCTATATGGTGGTGCAATTCTCTACATTTCCAAATTGCGCCACTTTTTTCTCTAACCTATACTCTAGTTATCTTTTCCTTTATGTTGTTGTTTCTATGTTTTTTAGGTACTTATATAAAGCAAGTATATGGTATGCACAAATAGGGGTGTTCATGGGATAGGACGGAATAGAACAAGACAAGACTATTCAGGTCACATCCTGCAAAAGGTATAGGATAGCAAATATGTTCCATGTCTTATTCCATTCCCTTCAAGACAAGACAAGATCAGGTTCAGGACGGAACTGGAATAGGATCGAGACATCCCATATTTATATATTTATATACATTTTCGAATATGGACTATCACTTTTTCCCTTTTTTTGAACTTGTAAAAGCTAAAATGAATGAGTATGAATTATACAATGAACTAATATGATTGAAAATATGTAATCACCCTTGAATCATTCTTAGATAGAAATCATAATAAAAAAAGTAGGGAACAATTAAAAATTTAATAAGTGATATGACAATTATCATAAATATTATAATATTAGTGGAGTGAACGTAGACCATGACATTTGTGTGAATGACCACGAGGGTTTTCTTAAGTATTTATAAGATTTTATATTAAAGATATAACCAATATATGATAATGTCTTTTTATATGACTTAAATTTATCTAAAAAAATATTGTATAATAATGCCTTTTTGATAACTAATATCTATTTAAAAAAGATATCAGTTATATCTTCAATAAACTGTGGGATATTTTAGTAAAAAAAAAATATTGTATATATAACCTATATTAAACTAATAACAATATGATTTCAGGACGAGATAAAAAGTCAAGACAGACGAATGCTTGTCCCGCGTCTCGTCCAATTCTAATAATAATTTTGTTTCGTCAAGCTCTTATCCCATCTTGGATTTTTTGGGACGGGATTGTCCCATATCAAAATAACCAGGATCAAAAGGAACGGCTGAGACAGGATAAAAGTGAACACCCCTATGCACAAACACCTCACTCCTCACTCATGAGATTTCTCTGCAAATTGCATGAAGTAGGGAGACCTTTCTCCTTAGTCACCAACTTCAATGGCGAAGACATCATGAAACTCAGGTCTTCCTTGATGCATACTTGTCTTGTTGGCTCTCACAAGTCAACTTGTTTTTGGGTATGTCTACTTTTGTGCTACTACCTACCCAATATAGTATCTACTATGGTGGACACTTTGGTCAAAGAACTTTTCAATGGGGCTTCTTCCATCCCATCATATGTAATATCCCCTTTTCTTCTCCTCATATTTGCTCTGACTATCATGTAAGTTTTGCTCATAGTATATAAATGGGCATACTTGCATATCATTTTGTAACTATAATACTTTTGTTCTAATGAAAATTGAATTTTTAATTAAAAAAAAGCAAGTTATTAAGCTTTGTTTGGTACACACAAATAAAAAAAAAATTATAGTCCCTCCACTCCCAAATATAAGAAATATTTTATGGTAAAAAAAGAAGAAGAAATATTTAAGGAGTTGATTTATCTTGATCCTAAATATAAGAAATATTTTTTTTATATTTGTACAATCTATTATTATTGATGCTCCCTCAATAATAATTAATAAGAGAATTAATGTGATGTTTTAAAAAATTTATATCATATTAACTAATTTAATTAATTTTTTAATCATTAAAAGTAAATATGTTTTATATTAAGTATACTAACAATGGTAAAATGGACTGAGATGCTCTTCACCCACACATAAAGGAAGAATGCTGTCCTCAACATTTTACATTAGCAATTGTATGGTTACTAGTTGATGCTTGATAGGAGCAACAACCCTTGGTTGAACATATGTGAGAGGTATTATTTTCAAACTCATAAATTGACTTTATGAATTTATTATTTTTACATTTTTAGTTTATAAAGTAGTGTCAAATCGTTGATAAACTCATGCTAGTTGTAAATTCGGATAAACTTGCGAGTTTACACACTGAATTTACCATTTTTTTATTGATGGCTTAGAAACACAAACTATTAAACTTGTATTAACTTTGTTATATTGTATCATGAATGTACTAAATTATGATTGTTGATGGATTTAATTTAAATTGTTTGGATTTAAATAATTTAAATCAAATTATTTTCATTTTATATTTAAAATATTTTATTGTATAATGTATACTACTAATACCTATTTATTGGTAAAAGTAAATTTATTGATAAAAGTAAACGTTTTTGAGTTTACAATTTGAGTTCATGGTACAAATTTATGCAATTGTCACTACTTAAACTTCCAAGTCTGACAATCTTTGTGAAAGGGCTTCTTTATCAACGAATTTTTAGCTGCTTATTTATAATGTGAATTTATCATATATGTATCAAGTAGCTAAATCATGAGGGGCAATTTAATGTAAAAATTAAAAAAAAACACCAATAACCAAATACTTTTATAAAGAAAATATTTATACATCTTTCACTGTCCACTATGATTTTTTGTCTTATCATATTTGTATAATTTCTTATGTATCACTTAAAAGAAAAGTTCATGAGAACTGTGGAACGATCTCTTAAGCAACACACGGCCATTTTAATAAAAATAGGGCTTAAAACACTCGTGATCTATGTAACATCAGAAATTAGACGTGAGGACTTGTAGGTGTGAATCTAATATCTTTCCTCCGGTCTGCAATATGTTTTAGAAGAATAATTTAATTTAAAATATAAATAACTTGTGAGATAATTAATATTCATTTTTTTTAATTTTGTTCATATAATTAATGATAATTTCTAATTTCATTCCCTCATTAAATTTTAAACACATTTTTTAATAAAAGGTAAAAGTAGAATTTTTTTTAATAAAAATTGTGATATTCATTTAATGAGTTAACTGTCACTTATGATCTAAAGTCATGATCTACTTTTGTGTGGGG
>JBAGKO010029981.1:0-10682 GCA_037177275.1 Acacia concinna | reverse complement strand
CCAACTCGTTTTTTCGGTTAAAGATGAAGGATGGTGGAAGTTATTCAACTTTACGGAAATATATTTGTATGATCTTGTTGGAAAAATGAAGTGAAATGAAATGAATGGATTTTTAGAAAAAAAAGTTGCTGAAAGATTTTTTGGTAAATTCTTTGTACACGGGAGGCAAGTCCTGAAGTTGATGATTCTTGTTACTAACAAAAAGTAAAAAAAATTCTGCACTTGGGTGTTAATCAGAGTGAGAGGGAAGTCTTTTTTTTTTTTTTTTCGGGTACAAGAGTGTGACTGAAGGTGTTTTTGTAGTTGTGTGTAAAATGACAGGTTATCAAACCCAGGCTGGTTGGGTCAACCCTTAAATTGGCAACCTATCTATGAAAACGGTCTGAGTTAGTCACTGTGACTCGGTCATAACCTAAGGTCAACCTAAACCAGTTGTTGGGATTATTTTGTTATTGGCTATCTATTTTGATAATTTGCTAAGAAATTAGAAGAATACTTATACTTATTAATTATAGTATCATTAGATGGTCAATTAATATTAAATCATATCGATATATCAAAAAAAATATAAAGAATATTTGATAAGTATATAATTGTTTTTTTATTGATTCATGGTGTTGAATTAATTTTGGATAATATGTTACTATAATGGGAATTAAAGTTTATTTTTTATTCCCATCAGTCTAACACTATATTGATTCCAGTATAATCTATTGGCCCTTGACCTAGTATCCCAATTTCAGGTGAAATGACTAATGAGGCAAGCTGAGTCTGAGTTGTAGCCTGAGTAATCTTAACGATTTGGGCTTCCATCCATATAATTAGGCCCAATAAGTCTTTCTGACAGGAAGAGTCTACAAAAACGTTCATGTAATTTAAAATTCATAGTCCAACCAAAAGCAAAATGAGCAAAAGGGGGGAAGATGGCTGGATTGGATCTAATTGAGAAGATTGGCAAAACAAAACCAAACAAAAAATCTAACTGAGAAGAGTTAATCACTCACAATATGACAACTAAAGTTTAAATCTTAATTAAAAGATGCGTTCATATCTAATATTAACAATGTCTCAAATAATATTGTTATGATTTGGGTGTTCAGATTTAATTTTTTTTAAAAAAAACAATTTCTTAAATGGAAAATTATTTTTTTTAAAATTAATAGTTAAAAGATTATTTTTATTTTAAATTATATATCCATTAAAATAATTTTTTCAAAAAATATTAATTTTTAAAAAATTAAATTTTAATCATGTCAATTAAATCTAACGGTCCAAATCTGATGAATCAAACGAGGGAAATCCATGAGTACCATAAATGACCCAATATTTTACCACCGTTAAATGTCATACCGGGCGTTACTTTTTATTTAATTTGAGGGTCTCTTTCTTTCTTTCCGACCTTTTGGTTACTATATATGACGCATCTACTATTATCAAACACGTTCCTGTCCTCCCTTATTTCTCCAGAACCAGATCTCTGCATTTCGCGTCTTGCCCAATCCTTCTTCAACCTTGAGGCCACTTTTTATCTGCTTCTCCTTCTTCGTCTTCCTCTTCTGCAAGTTCTCTGGTTCTAGATTCTTCTGATGCCAGGTTGCTTGCCACCCTTGAGAGATCGAGATCGGTGACACATCGAAGCTGCAAGTGCGGTTGTGATATCTCTCTCATCACTCACCAGTCACCAGTGACCGCATCAAAGCCGCAAGAGCTTGCAAACGGCGATCTTGGAACTGGCCGGACTATCAGACGACCAAGGAAGGATTTAATGCTAACGTCACCTATCAAGCGCCGGTGGCAAAGCTCTTGTAAGCTTCCATGTGGTCACTCGTAAGTGATGATAATATTCCCTCGCTTGAAAAAAAAAAGAAAAAAAGTGAACTTAAGTTAAGAAACAAGGTTCGATCTTTTTCCCAGCCCAATTCTGCCGGACCTTTCAAACGACTTTTCCTTTGAAACGTTTTCAAGTATGTCTCAGTTTCTCTTCTTAAGTTACGCAAGCAATGGGGTTTTCATGGTACTATATGCTTCCAAGTTAAAGGGGTTCCTGTAAATTAAAGTAGGTTTCGAGGGTTGAGGTTTGTGAATGAGTTGCTACTACTGACCTTTTCTTTTTGCTCTCTGATCTGTTTCTTTTGTTTTTTGTTTATTTGGGTAATCATATTGAATGGTGTCAACCAAAAGATGACGTGGACAATGAGTTATTTTGAGTTTTGTGTAAGCAACCTTGGCTTCTCTGATCCATATGACTGCCTTTAACTTTCAGTATGAGACTGGTTTATACAAGAATTGATTCAAATTAACGGGAAGGACCTTGTTTTACCTACTTACAACACTACTAAATCTGGTGAGGCTCATGGAAGGAGTGATTTATACAGGAGGAGAAGCAAGCACAAAGAACCAGGCTGAGATCAGTGCATCCAGGGTTGCTTACACAAAATTCAAAGAACACAAATATATTTTAATTTCTTTTTGTTCATATCATTCATCCTAGCTATGCCACTTTTAATACTTGTTTATTAGTTTTCAGTCACTTGTAATAATTTTTCCCCTTAAAAGGATCGTTCTTGAATGGTCAATAAGAGAATTTATAGGGAAAAAAACATTAGCTCAAGATACAGCAACCTTTTTTGTTTCCTGAAGAAAAACCCCTCTAAAAAAGCCATGATCTAAACTAAAAAGTAAAAGCATTTCTATCCTAATCTCATGTGATATGGATTTAACCTAGAGCTTAATATGCATCCAGAAACAATCTTTTGAATCAAGGATGATTTCTTAGTTGTGAGCACTGAGCACTGTAATCTTATTCTAGGTTAGCCTTTTTTTCCTTTATTTATCAAGTCCTTAGCCTTTAATAGTTTGATCCCCCTAAATAATCTCCAAGCTGTTAGGACTATACTGAATCGTAAGGTTCTTTAGTTAGCTATTGCTAATTACTAAATGTTATAGGAACTGGCATATATTTTCATCTCTGCTTAGAAATTTTGGTCAATATACGGTTGCTTGCTTTCTCTTTCACGTAAGCCAAATCAAAGCTCATTATATTGATTCAGCCCCTTGCATTGCTATCTCACAAACTCAGAGTCAACTGATATAACTCACCTCCAACACCAAAGTCTCCTATTGGTTATAACCCTAAGTCAGTGACTTAGAATCAATATGACGTGATTGTTGGCCGTGCTTCTTCTACAGTGAAGGTTGTTGACATTTCTTTTTTAAACGGACATTTATTAAGGGACATGCATTATTATAAACCTTAGGAACAGAGAGAGAATTTGAATGTTTGGGCACTGGGTGAGAGAAGTACTAAGTGAGATTAGACTCCAAATTAACCAAAACTTAAACTCAATTTAGTTGGTTTTTGTTTAATTTCACATGTGCTACATAACATAATTGTTAGCTCGTAGCAATCATCATTTAACCGGTTTGTACATTTTTTAAATTGTTGGTGAGTTTGGTTCTCTGAGAGGTACTAGAAGAAGAGATGCAGAAGATAGTGGTGCACAATGTTTTGAATCTTGATGAAGACATAGGCTACAATTTAAATAGATACTCGTATAAAAATATTTTTTTAACAAAAATGTTCAAAATTATGTATAAAATAATAGAAGCAGCAGAACTTTTCAGTATGATATTAATGAGTTTCTACGCGAGTACTATCATTGAATAAAAAGCTGGACCGGCTAGTTCAATTGATTGAATTGGGAACCGGCCCTTAGTCTGGTCTGATCCTTAAAAAAAATCAGTCAATGGTTCCCTTTGGTCATCGGCCGGTTGAATCGGTTGACCAGGTTTTTATTAAAAAAAAGAAGAAAAAAAATACTGCCTATTTATTTATAAAAGTTTAAAAATATATTAATATATTGTCACATACTTTATTATCACAAAGTATACTTATATGTTTTTTTAATTTTAATGCATATACATAGTGTTATTTTATCATTGTCAATTAAATTATAATATTTTAATATAGTCGGTTCAACCCCCGATCTAATCCGGTTAAACCCTTAAAACCCTAAACCCATATAATGATCGGTTCATTGTCCGGTCCGATTTTTTGTACCTTGCTATACTACTGACTTTATAGTATACATGGTGTCTTCTTATATTATTTTATTGTTGTATTTAATTGTTGTTAGGAGGGCATTCATATGGGTAGTTTGGCAAAAATAATAAATATGGAAAAGGATTCTTTTATTTAAAATAAAAGCCAACATCCAAATTGGGTTTTACGTTAAGGATTAGATTAGCATATTTTTTTTATACAAGATTAGCATATTTTAAGTAAATGATATTCCTTCCGATCTTAATTATAAACGCCTGTTGAGTTTTTTAGATAAACTAAAAAAACTAATTCATTACTTAATTATATCATATATTGTGTTTTATTACATTATATATTAGTCCATAAGTCAAATAATATAAGTTGAAAAAAATGATAAATTTTAATATCTGAAAGTAATGTAATTAGTTTTCTTAATATTCTAAAAAAAAGTCAACGACCCTTATAATTAGAATTGGATATTTATAATTAAAATCGGAGTGAGTAATATTGTTTTAAATGACACTGGTTAAGTAATATGGAATGTCGGGTCTTGAAGATGGGGTTGTAAGCTCCAAAAGCATAGCAGCTGTGCAAGGGGTTTATTATTTTGTGCTCATCCCAAAATCCATAATCTTTAAAATAACCAAAACAAAACAAAAAGCGAAGAGAATGGTCATTTCGTTTCATAAATAAGGGTGCTGAAAATTATGTAACTTTTCGAAAATATGTTTGTACGGGTCTTGTAGGAAAATTGAAGTGAATGAATTTAAAAAAAACAAAAAAAGAATGGCCACGAGATTTATTGGTAGATTATATTTAAGTGCCTTTGTACACGTGAGGAATGTCCTCAACTTGATCATTTTCAACCAGCAATAGAGGCGCCTCCGTTAGAACCTCACTAGCTGTGTCATTACCCCATGCGCAAAGATCACAACTTGATAATTTTTGTCATTAACAAAAATTTTAATAAGTCTGTTCTTGTGTGTAAATCAGAGGATGACGGAAGTTTGTTTTTTTGTTATACAAAAAAATTAGATAAGTTAGGTCCCAAAGTTTAGTAGGGCTAGGGCAGGCTCCATGTTCAAAAAGCACAAATATACTTATAAATTACTCACTAATAAAACTCTCACATCAGTAGTAAGATTTAAACTCACGACCTTATAAGATATAAAACAATTTCTTACCAATTGAATAAACTTTGATTAACAATTGTTTTTGTAATTGTGGGTGAATTGGAGCAAGCTAAGTTGTAGCTTGAGTGGTCTTGAGTCCGTATATTAGGCCAAATAATAACTTAATAAGAGTCTTTTTGATAGGCCAGAGTACAAAATAGCAAATGTAACTTTAAGGGGCTGTTTTTCTTTCTTTAAAACAATAATCAAATCCACTAAATAAAAAAGGTAAAAGGGCAAATTCATTCTGGAAGTATTGCCCTAGAAGCAATTTTACTCCGAAAGTTTCTTAAAGAGCAATTTTGCCCTGGAAGTCTCATAAAAGGCAATTTTGCTCAGGAAGTTTTAGAAGTGGAACAATTTTACCCCTGCCGTTAATTGATTGTTAGTTGACCAAATATATTGAGTTGGTAGTCTATAGGTCATCCACTTTATTTTTGTTAAAGTGAAAATTTGTCCTGAAAGTTTTAAATCCATTAATCTTGACTGTTAGTTGACCAGATATGTTGAGCTGGTAGTGCACATGTCATCCAATTTATTTTTATTAAGCTGAAAATTTGTTTTAGAAGTCTATCTATCATCTAATTCATCTTTTTTAAAAGTTCCGTACAAATTTTCACTTTAGCAAAAATACAGTGGATGATCTATAAACTGCTAGCTCAACATATTTGGTCAACTAACGGCAGGGGCAAAATTGCCCTGTTTCTAAAACTTTTGGGCAAAATTTCCCCTTATGAGACTTCTAGGACAAAATTGTTTTTAGTGCAATACTTTCATGGCAATTTTGCACCATTACCCAAATAAAAAGATTATATATCATGATTATACAATCATAACATGACATGATCTACCCTAGTGAAATGTTTTAAAAAAAAGGGAATTCGTAAGTAAAGATATGTGAGTGTGTAAAATGTTTGCTAAGTTTTCTTTGAAACTATCTGTTAAGTCCTTTACTTAAAACTCGATTATCCATATACTTAATCCAAATCTTAAGATAACCAACATTACTATGGTAAACATTAAGATTAAACACCAAAGGTCTACCATATATAGTAGAAAATTCCCTTCTTTACTATTCGAACATCAAATATTTTTATCCAAATTTCACTTCCAAATTGAATTTAACCATGATATTAAAGAATTGAACTAACTCATTTGAAAACACCTATCATGATTAAAAAGATTACAACTATTTAATGAACTTATCCATGATAGAAAAGAAATAGACTATACATTTAAGAACTATCATGGATAGTAAAAATTTCTCATTATTTTTGTAAATTAAAAAAAATCAATTAACACACTTGGGCCTTAAGCTTCACGAAGCCCATAATATAACATTTAATCATAAACCCAAATAATGAGACCATGTCTCCCATAATATCAAAACACATTTTTAACATCAAGAAATATTAAAATATGTTTTTGTAGATCCACAACATCATTTACTGAAATCTCTAAAGGACTCTGGCCATCTGGTAGCTTATTAGCCAACAACAGTTCGATAAAAGAGAAATATGCAGTTGAATCATATTATACAAAATGAGCTCTATAAGTGGCAATACACATCACTTCAACACATAAATGAACACAAGAGGCTATATGGAGATATCACAATACCAAACCTCGTGAGCTCTCCCCAAGGTCCCAACATGGGAGTATCACCTGAAAAATATTAAGAGTAATGAAGTGAGACAAAAGTCTCAATAATTGAAGTCCCAACTCCTCGTACATACCAACATGTGCCAAAGAAATGTCAAGTGGGATATAAAATAGTGATTCACATGATGTTATTCAAATAATATTATAGTTATAGACATTAATTCGTTTGAGACTCTCCTGAAGGAGTTATACGAACACATAAGCTCAACAAGGCATGCCAAGTGAAATATAAAATATTAATACCATAATATCATCCACATCATCTCTAAAATTATATAGATAAACTCATGTAAGTCTCTCCCAAAAGAGTTGTGAAACACAAAAGTTGAAGAAAGCCTATATCCATCATTATAAAGACGTGCACACAAGCCACAAGGGCCTATTCCTTTGTCTTAGGAATAATAAGAGCTAATAGAGTATGTCCTTCTCCCTAAGATAAATGAGCCATGTAGGCCTATCCCAATAGGAACGAATGAATGGCGTCGGCCTATCTCAATAGGGACGAATAACCATACATCAATGGGAGGTCTCATCATGTGAGAGTGTCTTTTTCCCCTCTCCATATAAGCCACAACGATTTATTCCTTTCTCTTAGGAACCAATAAGTCACTAGGCCTATCCCAATAAAGACGAATAACCAACCCTATGTGCACCAATAGGAGATATTATCACGGTATTTTTTCAATTATCTCCTTACATCAATCACAATCAAATTGAATTCATACAACATTATTCGCCTCAAGGTCAAATGCAAAATTTACTACGAGTTAGAATGCAATATAGTGCAAATAATTCGAGATTGTTCTCTTATTAAGGAGTCTTTATTTTGAATTCCTAGATTAAACTAAATACTAAAAGCATGATTAAAAATGGGGTTTTAAAATTAGTTTTTCTTTGAATTAAAATGAAAATTAAACTATGCTGATATTTTTGGTATTTTGTAAAAATAATAAGGACAGAGATATTTTTTATTAGAAAGGGATATAATAAAGTCAGTTCTGGTAGCAGAGTCAGTGGCTTTTCTAACTTCTCAAAATTTATTGGAAGTTAAATTTGCATCAAGTCTAATAAAAAATAACCCAAAGCAATTGCATTGGGTCCAATTTATCTAATTGATGACTACTCCTACAATCACATTCATAATTATCCCTTAAGTAAATTGTTAAATGCCACTTAATGTGTGCTTAAAAATTATTTTAATGCACTCGCTTTCACTTGTTGAGAGCACAATCACGACTCTCAATTAAGAATTAACTTATCACACAATCTAAATATCATATAGAATGGATAAATTTATTAATCTTTAAGGAAATAAGTCAATATAAATTTTAAGTGCATTAGAACAAAATTTAACACAAATAGTTTAATGATAAACAAGTCCCACAAACATGTATCCAGACAAAAATCACAAACATATATTAAGACAAAAATAAAGTCAAGTAAAAATCCATAATACATGAAGTGAGATTATATAGAAATAGTGAACTCCCTTTGTAACTCTAATCACCTTCTTTACCACTAAAACTCAGAGAATATTAACCACTGTTGTGAACACAGCCACCACATCCTTAAAACCCAATAATTCCATCGATCAAATTTGATGAGATAATGATAATGGAACTATTTGTTCAGTGAAGAAACAGAAGTAAAAAGACAAAGTGAGAAAACTAATGGCAGCTAGTTGTGGGTGATGATGGAAGATGATGGTGGGTTCTTGGCGATGGTGAAGACAGTAAAAGACAAGGAAGGTGACGTTGGGCCGAAGAGCAGATAACAGAGATTGATAGTGATCGACGGTGGTTATGGTGACGGCAGAAGGAAGGTGACGATAATGGTGATGAGGTTTTTGGTGGAGATTGGGGGTAGTCGTGGATGAAGATGAAGGTGGTGGCTGTGTTTCCCTTCTCTCTCGCTCGCGCTACTTTGTTCTGCGTCTTCTGCCAAATTCCCAGCTCTCTTTACTGTTTCTTTCCACTATGCCGTGTTTCTCCTCTCTTGCCACCTCCCCGCTCTGTCACTGTAGCTTATACCTACAACGAGGTATTATATTTAGGACTGGAGAAATATATATATATAAATCAGCCAGCTCTTTTCTCTTTTCCTTTGACATAGTTCCCTAATCTAAAAAGAAAAGTAATTAAATATGTAATACCTTAAATTTAAAAAATAAACTAATTAAGGTAAATCATGAAATATATGATATTTTTATTCTTTTTAATCTTAATTTATTGCAAATATCTTTAATCACAATCACTCACAGTAAATACAATTAAGTCCAAAAATTGTGATTAATTGTTCAAATATAGTAAGAAAAATCCTGTGAAAATATTGTTCAAAAACCAATCTACCCTATCACAATGTCAATAATTCATAACAATTTTCCCAAGACTACTCATGATAATGCTCTTACAAAAAATATTCAAAATAAAACATATTCTCAACGCTACACAATTTATCTTCAAATCCAAAGTTCTACAAAACAATTTTCTCATACAAGAATACAACATGACAATAAAAAGTACACATCTCATTTTCACTATTTCATATTACCAAAACTCTCAAAAGCAGGATATTAGCATATATGATAAGTGGGAAGTAGTTACCTCACGTCAATACTAAATTTACCAAAAGAATCTAGGCTCCAAACTCAACAACAATTCACAAATCCATTTATAATAATCAATTGAAAACACAATTTAATATTCAAAATAATTGAGTGGTTACAACAACAATCCAAAGGCTTTAATAAACATCTCTAGCTTTTATTTATTCCAATCAATCAAAGTTATAACCTCAAAACACGCGTTTGAGAAAATCAAGTTTAATTCACAATTTAAACTTCAAATATAACTCACATTAACATAACCTGATTATAAATCCTCATCTCCAATCACTACATTATTAATATTAACCTGAAGCCTAACTCAAAAATCAAACATCTAACTTAATCCTCATATAACCTCCGAATTGTTTACTTTAATATGAAGCCCCAAAATTCTCAATTTCTCTACCTCAATCATAATTTTATCATCCAATAACACTATCCCTCTCATTAAAATTATTGACAAATTTAATTCTATCATATCATCATAAAACCCATAAAAAATTGCTTACTTTAATCTTTAGAAGAAAAAAATGTTGATAAACCCACTATTTATCAAATGATCATCACAATCCCTTTTCTTTTCTTTTTTTTTCCCTTCCTTCCATTTATAACTTCTCACTCCTTAGAGTCACAACCTCCTCAATTTATTCAAAACACCTAATTCCCCACATCTAAAGTGTCACCCAAAATTTCAATATTCACATCTTCTCGTAAATCTCAAATTCAATCCATCAAATCCTCGATATAATCTCCGATATACTAAAAATAAATTATAAAATTCAAATTTAAGAGGCTCATGATCATAAATCATAATTTCCTAGGCAACCTCCAACTCTAGTTTTTTCAAATCAATCATTGAAGAAAAATCCAAACTATTTAACTCTAGTTCTAACCTCAAGTTTCATATTTATCACAACAATAAATAAAAGCCTCAATGATTCAATTATTCAAAATATATCAAATCCTAATTTGTTTTCCATCAAAAACTAAGAAAGAAGAAAGAAGAAAAAGAGACAATGAGAATAATGAAGCATAGATGGCTTACCAAGGAAAGAACCCAATCAAAGTTTCCCTCTTCCTCTCACCTTCAAGCCCTCTCTTAGAGTGTGTTTGATATGAGGGGAGGGGAGGGGAATTGGGGGATTTTGCTCCCCTCCCCTTGTTTGGATAATAAAAAATTTTAGGAGGGGAGGGAAAATTT
>JBAGKO010029970.1:0-10682 GCA_037177275.1 Acacia concinna | reverse complement strand
ACCTACTGTAGCCCATTGGTTCTGATAAAAGAGAGCGTTGAATCCACAAGTCCAGGTGATTTCAGAGGTCCCATACTGAATAGAGCTTCCCTTATCTCTCCATCTGTAGCTACTCGATTACACCAAGAAATCTCACTTCTTGGTAAAGAGGGGAAAGATAAATTACAAATAAGATCCGGCCACACTGGAATTTCCTCTTCAAATAAAGATTAGAAAAAAGTCGTGGTAAGACTTTTTAATCTATCTATGTCATAGCACCAATTCCGAACTTCATCACGAAGTGCTTCTATCCGATTGGCTTTCTGACTTCTATTAGCTCATTGATGAAAAATGTTAGTATTACGGTCACCATAAGCTGTCAATTCTAATCGAACTTTCTACGCCCACATTAGAGATTCCTAATGAAGAACATCCTCTAAGTCTTTCCATAATTGGAATTGAATGTCTTCTAGATGTGGGTCTCTTCCCCTCCTTCCAATAGTAGAATTAATCTCATCAAGTCTACGTAACAGTTGCTTCTTCCGCACCTCAATATGGCCAAAGACCTACTTGTTCCAGTCTACACATGCTTCTGTAAATTTCTCAATATTTGCATTCCACAAATTGTCTCTACCCCATTCTTTCTTAACAAACTCATCAAATTGTCATGAAGAACCCAAGAGGCTATAAATCTGAAGGGTTTATTTGAAGGTCTAGACCAGCTAGTAGATGTAAGGCGGAGAAGGATAGGCCTATGATCAAATTTGAAAAATGGAAGATGAGTTACCAAAGCATTTGGAAATAACCTCATCCATTATTCATTCACCAAAAACCTGTCCAACCTTGCCTTAGTTGATCTACGTTTCCACGGGAAATTGGGCCCTATAAAACCCATCATATAACTCACATTTGAATCTTCCTCCCATGTAACAAATTCCCTATCATAAGATAACGGATTTGAAGAGTTTGATCGTCGTTCTTTTGATAAGAGAGTAGCATTTAGATCACCACCTAGAATCCATGCATTATTAGAAGATTCTAGCCTGTAAAGATCATTCCATAGCATCCTTCTCTTCACACTATTTGGACTAGCATAGATGATGGTAACATCCAGTAATCTTCCTGTGCTACTTGTATCTTCAAATAAATAAATTGAGGGTTTGTTTCAAGAACAGTGGTGCATTGAATACTATCATCCCATAGGCACCCCATATACCCCCACTAAATCCATCAGAATCAATAAAAGCATAATGATTAAATCCAAACTGATTAATCCAGTTTGTTGTCTCATCCTTGGCACACCTTATTTCCAACAAAGCTAGAAAATCTAATCTGTAATGATATTTGAGATTACGGACAAGAGTTGGAAAGCTTCACGCTCCAGTCCCTCTAGAATTCCAAATCATCCAATTCATATGGAAACATTTTTATTAATCTGGTTTAAGGACTCACCCTCGACCATGGGTTATTTTCATCCATCGTATCATCATGAGGTAATTCACTCACACTACTAGGTTCTCCCACCCCATCTTCAATCATAGCATTATCCAAACCAAGAAAGCAGATTGCAATGTCTTGATGTGGATTAGCATACACACTTGATCAAGACCCAGGACGATCATGAGGGCCCAGGCCCACCTTCTCTACACCCTTGGTTTCTGAAGACTTCATAATTGTACGGTCCTCTAGCACAATAAAAGAGTTTCCTTGATTAGTAACCTATCCTACCATATCCTTTAATTTAATTCAATTTTGTGCAGGAGGTTGATTTTCTTTACCACGTGACTTTGCTTGCAATACTCCTTTCCTTTTAGAACGAACCATTATCCACTCCGAAGGCCCATGAGAGATTTGCTTCATTAATGGACATGATTCCACATATCTAGCATTAACTCCCTTTTCACTTTTCTCCTTACCCATTCCTTTCATAGCCAATTTGCCCACTCCCTTCATTTTGGAAATATCCTAATTTGTCTTAACTACTATATCATTCCCCATTATCTTTGTGATCATCCCCTTGCCCCCAAATTCTCACTTTAAGATACATAAGTTACCAAATGGGCTCTTAACCGGTGTTGCTGTATTGGAGACTCCATGGACTTTCTCTAGCAGTCGTTGTTTAGGGCATGCTAACATATCTGTTGAATTGTCCTCCTTCACCCCCTGCACATCCTTTGGCCTTTTCTCCACTGTCTGATTAGGCAATAGAATATCATCCTGTATATGACTCAGACAAGCATCCTGTTGATGACCATACCTAGCACACTAAAATCATACAGAATGAAGACCTTCATATACTATCTGACGATCCTCACCAAGCAAATTAAACACTGATAACAGAGGTTGAGAAAGATTGATCTCTACACATATCCTAGCAAAACCTCCTTTATCATAGATAGAAGTAGTTCTATCAATCCTCAATGTCTTTCCTACCATATTCCCAATTATGCGAAGGGATTTGACATTATAGTACTCCATTGGTAAGTCAGGCAACTGAATCCAAACTGCAATTTTCCTTGCATGTCACCTTTCCAGGGGTTAAAATTTGGTCGCCATATTTGTATAATTAGATAATGGTCATCAATCATCCATGGACCATCTTGGAAGGCATAGTCCCTATCTTCCCTCGTGGTGAAAGAAACCACATAATAATCATTGCTTAAAGGAATCAATTTGAGTGGATTTTGAGGTTGCCACATGCGATGAATATGATCTCGAATCACATATGAAGGAACAACTGCACCTAGAACTTTAATTATTAACGAGTTCATCCAGGGTCTACACCATGAAGCGTACTCATCTGGTGATACCTACAATTTAGGTGATCTACCATTCTCTATCCCTTCTTGTTCTTCTTCACCCTCTGAGTCAGAATCTCCTTTGAACCATCCACGTTAGTCTTGGAAAAATATGCTTTCCACCCATTCATGATATCGTCTTCCTTGTCATGCGACACCAAGAATCTTGCTTGACTAGGAGATAATAGTTTATTCTTAAAAGAAACTGGAAGATTCCATCTACGCTTAGGTAACCCAGAGTGATTTTGTTTATGTCCTTCACCGCTACTAAAAACAAAATCCTCAGGAAATCCTGTCCTCTTTACGTCTGATGCCTTCTCACCAATCTGACCACTAGTCTTCCTCAACACACCTCCTTTTTCTTTCCCACTGCCGCTCCCGCATCCATCTCCTCCGTCTCCACTACCACCGTCGCCCCCTTCTCCGCCACTCACTTTTGCACTCACACTCATCTCTCTAGCAGCAGCACTTCTAATTCTGATTCTAAAGACCATATCCATATATTTTACAAGTCAAGGAAAAAAGAAAAAGGAAAAGAAAACCCACAAACAGGTCAAGGCCCTAAAAAAAGGAGGATATCCTGACATCGTTATGATCCCAATATTATCCCAATCCCGACAGAAATGGGATGGGACACAGAGTAGGCATATCTTGTCCCATCTCATGTACACCCTTAAACTCCATTTAGAAGAATAACGCCTTGTTGTTGTTTTATCATTTAGGGTTTATAATGTGCGCACTAAAATCTTTGAGAAAAGGATTGACGGAGTGATGTTTAGAGGTTAACTATGATAGCTACAAGATGGTCACAAGTTCAGTAATAAAAGGACTTTTATTGAATGGATTGTTCAAATTCTTAAAACTCAAGTGAAAACAAATGACAATGGTTCTACTGTAAGGAAAATTGAAATGTGGATGGGATGTGTGTGTGTGTAATATTGGGAAAACTTTAAATCAATAAAAAATATTCACATCATGTATCCTCTCATTAATTAAAATATTGGGAGAATCTGTGATAAATCTATTCCAATTAATTATGTGAATATTTTTCCTTTTTTTAAATAATGTCCTTTCGATGGCATCCCATAAAATTGGAACCATGCCTTCATAAAATAAAGATATACTTCACCTGCCTCAATATATAAAGGGCGGCTTCATCTTTTGTACTTTGCCTCAGCTATTAAGATTTTTGGTTATCCTCTAGTAATCTAATCTCTATGTGAAACTTGAGAGCACTGGTGACTCTGGCCTAAATTATGTGTCTATTACGTAATAAGGTCGTCCTCTTGTTTGTTTCTTGCATAGCCTAATTATAGTAACAATTTAGAACTTTGACCTTTTTATTTTACAATTTGATTGCAAGTTTTTATAGTTGAGATATATTGTCAATCTTTACTCCATTAAAAAATAGGAAATAGTTTCTTTACTATTTTAATTTAATTAGCACCTTGCACTTCAAGTTTGGAAAGAACATAGGATAATATTGTAATAATTTTTTTATGGTTCTTAGATTTCTTAATATGGAATATCAAAATTAAATGATTATTTGTGACATATATATGGTGATATGATGTGGCTGAAATAATCATAGAAAGTCAAAATGAAATACGAATATTTTTTTTATGTTCTAATTAAATGTATATTTGGGAGACTTATTTATGTGTATATATAAGAAAGAAGCAGGGTATTAAGTGGAGTGAGAGAGCCAAGCTAGAAAGGGAAGAGTTTGAAAAAGTAGAAGAGGTATGGTTTGATCCTACCCTTTTCTGGTTTTCAGTTTTTTTTGCCCAAATTATGAGCGTGTTCATTGTATCTTTATGTTTCTTATGATTTTCTTTTGTAAAAAAATGGTTCATAATTAACTATTCAAATTAAATTCTACATAATTGAAGGGGGTCTGAGGGATAAGTTAGTAGGCACTGCAACTTAATCATAAATGTTACCTGGAGAGGAGATTGCATAGCAATCAACAACAGACGAAAGAGAACTCAATCTTAGTCAAAAATTATAATTAATTTGTTAGCCTTTTATTTTTGAAGATATAGATTTAGAATCCAGTGGAATTAGATAGTGTGATATATACATGTTTATATATCTCACTGTTGTTTATATATGTCACTTTTGTATCCAGCGCTAGTATGTTAACTATGCTTATAATTTTGATTTTAATTTTATTTGTTATAGCTCTTGCTCTCAGCTCTTTCATTGAAGAGACAAGTCTTTCACACACATTTTGTTTGAAATCAGAATATTAATAACATGAATCATAATATTATTTCCAATATCCCTTGATTCTTGCTGCCAATCAAATCCCCTAATTCTTACTCTCCAGTTTTAGGAAATTTTCTATCTTTTTGGTTGATGAATTTGTTGTTCTCTCTCAATTATCTCTCCAGAAATTGCTCTTTCTTGAACCTATAAACTGTAACCTCATTTGCTCATATGAATAAGGTATTATTGAGTGAAACTCTCTCTTATTCTGTCAATGAAAAAAAGTTAATATTCATTTTTTTCTTTACTCACATCACATTTAAATTTATTGTTTTCTTTTACTTACCTCACATAATAAAACACTCTTGACTTGTGTGTTCAATCTACTTCAAGCTCTATTTTTCCATCTCTTGTCAAGTCGTCACCTAATTAATGCATCAAATTAGTTTTTATTACAAGTTGTGTTGTCTAGCAAAAATACGAACTTGTTTTTTGGTCTTAGTTTTCTATTTGGTTTGAGCTCAAGTCCCTCAACTTTAATTATATTTTTCTCTTTACTTTCCAAGATGGTCGTGAAAAGAAAAAGGGATTCAGTAAGCTCTAAAACATGGAAAGGCGTTAGAAAAGCTAAAGGCGAGGCTGATCACCCAAAAGTTCATCCACGTGGGACCACATTAGGCAATCTTCCTCATGATATTGTTATCAACATTCTACTGAAACTTCCAATTGAGTGGGTTTTCATTTGTCAGTGTGTATGCAAGAGTTAGCACTCCATTGTCTCAAACCCACATCCGGCACAATTGTATTTTGAGTGTGCACCTATCAGTGCTTTGGTGCGCACTAGCAATTCTAGAAATGTCTCAAGAACTCTCCATCTACTCAAATTTGATGAGCTTAAGAGTAACAAAGTGCAAAATTTGTCAAGTGATAGTGACTGTGGCCATGTGTGTTCATGCAAGGATTCTCATAGGCGTATCTGTCACAATCACATGAAGCTTGAGGTTTGGTTCAAGCTTGCTCTTGGCGATTCTAATAAGGTGATTGACACGATGCTTGAGGCTAGAAAGAGGGGCAAGAAAAGGACTGATATTGCTTGCAAGCCAGAAGACGACAAGTTTGTTATAGTGAATTATTACAATGGCTTGCTTTACTTGTGGAATCCTATAAAATTTAGCACACGTGTTTTACACAACCAATGGATTCGAGAGAAGATTGTTGTCTGCAACCCAATCATAGGAGAGTTTATAAGGCTTCCACAACCCAAGAATGAGAAATTGAGATGTCAAGATCTTTTTGGCGGACTTGGTTATCTCAAGAACACTAAAGAATATAAGTTGATACAGATAATGCCATGCTCTATTTACCTTCATGATAGAGTTGTTGAAGTACACACATTAAGGACTAGATCACGAGGAAGCGATCCATTCAATCATTTGGGGGATTGGTTGATCATAGGTGAGACTCCGACGCAATTGCTTATCACAAGTGAAAAAAATCACAAAATCACAAACTCTTTACACTACATATTAATTTGTCATATGTTTAACATCTATTGACAGCATATAATATTATCATTCATGAGCAGTGAAGTTCGTGTCAACGTATCTCTGTATGGGGAGGTCGCAATCAAAGCCTTTGAGGGAAGAATGAAAGATTGGAAGTGCCCACCGTAGTTTTGGTACAATTTGCTAAAATTTCAAAAAACAGAAGTAATATATACATTTAACATATTTAACAACATCAATATTTCTTTTTCACTTACAAGTTTTTTTTATTTGGTTTGCTAAGGTTTCAAAGAACAAAGTAATACATCTAATTGATATGAATCCGTCAGAGTCTAAACTCTTGCTTGCATGGACACATAGGTAGTTTCTCATCATTCTATCATTTGCTATGATGATAAATAAGAGTCAGGGACAATTAATTACTAACTTTGGATTACACATGCCTAGTCCTGTCTTCACACATGATCAGTTATATGTAGCTTTTTTGTATTTATGAGTTTCCTATTTTTGTATGGATTGCTTCTCGAAGGCTAAAGACTTGCCTAATTTGTGTTCCATCAATTAGTAGAGTCAAATTAGATCCAATTCATTAATGATGAGATCATTTAGGTAATTAGCATCATTGAGGTAGTTCCATCTTGACTAGCAAGTTAGAGTACTCTAGAAGGATTTTCAGTTTCTCTATGTTATTGTATTTTCGCAACTATTTTTGGTGCATTTTATTTAGTTAGCATTTTAGGCCCAAATTTCTTATATTGGGCCTTTCTGCTTAGATTACTAACTAGGCTTTTCATATTAGAGTTTTTTAGGCTTGTACAAGGAGGTCCAACCTCAAGAAGGAAGGTTTAATGTCCCAAAAGATCCATTACAAGGCATTGGGAGCCCAATGACAAGAGCAAGAACTAAAGCAATGAAGGAGGCCCTGAATTGTGTGATAAGTGAACTTAAAGAGTTGGAGCCTACCTATTTGAAAGAGGCATCTCTTAGTTATCACATTGTTAAAAGCCCATCAAGATGATGTACAAGGCCCATGTGTAGTTCAAATTGAAGAATTCACTTGATATTTATTATGTGACAAGCATGTGCCTTAGAGGAGGAGCATAAGTGACATCCAAAATAATTCAAGAAGCATCTAAAAGATGTCCTTATCTATTTATTAGGGTTTAATTTTGTTTTAGGAATTTTTTTCTATTTTTATTTGCATTATATAAGGCATTTTTTGGTCAAAACATGTTCTAGAAGACTAATTTGTTTCCTATTTTAGGTAGCTGATTTATTCTTGAAGATTAAGTAGTTTCTTTACTTTAGGCTTGAGTGGCGCCAATTAAGATAACAATCATCATTAAGGCATCATCTTATGCATGAATGACTAGGGTTTTAATTCTATACTGCCTTATTGTTGTCTATTTAAGAAGTCTACGTTTTTTTGTAATGGCAAGGCTTGATTGTTGAATGAAAAGTTTGCACTTTGTTTCTTGAGAGTGGATTCTCTCTAGGGTTCTTCTTATGCTCTTTTTGGTACAAGATAACAAATTTTGATGGATTGAGATAGGGATAGGGATTAAAATTGGGAGAGGGCTAAAGTTTAAAATAATGTTTGGTACATAGTAATAATACGAGGTACTGCCCTTAAAAAGTAAAATGGTAAATGTGTACCACCTTAAAAATCAAATGTTGGGAACTCAATCATAAGTAAAATCACATAATTAATTGCTTAATAAATATGGTTTTTAAATATGTGATTTCTTCAATTGAATATGAGAGATATTGTGAAAGAGATTGTGTTAGGTTAAAATTAGGAAAATTATTTTTGTTTGAAAAATATTTTAACTATGGATACTCGTGTCTTATAATTTTACAATTTCAGGATTGAAAACTCAATACTGGGGGGAGGTGGCTTTGGACCAATCCTACATTCGTGCTAATGTCAATCCCTAGACATTATCATTCCCTCTACTAAACAATTTAAATAGCACAATCCCTCATCCATTCCCTATCCTTAAGCCCCACATTACCTCATACTAAATGGAGCCTTAGAACTGGTAGATTTATTAAAGTTTTGATCAATCTTATGGCATCTTTCAACACTCAGTTCCTTGTTCTTTCATGCTCAAGGGTTCAAGGGGATCTCCATATTTAGCTTTCTTGGGTACGTATATTTTCAATTGGTTGTCGGTTTGTGGATCTTTTCTTTGTGGGTTCGCACCATAATTGAAACAAGGAAGAAGGAGAATGGAAGCAACAATATAAAGAAAAAAAGGATGACATTTGAATTCTAACGAACCTCGAGATCTGATCCCAACTAATATGATACGAGGACAGATTGGCTAGAAACAAGTTTGGAAACACATACAAGACGAATGATCGATTTCTATTTCTACATGGGTTTAATCCTCTTATTGTTAAACAAATGCACTTTTATACCTATACTGATATATTGAAGGAATGATCTATATAGCCATTAAGCTCAAAAAAATCATGAAGAAAAAAGAGAGCGAGATAAAAGGAGAAGATAAAAAGAGAAAGAGAGAAGAGTAAAACCCTAGATGGAAGCAGAGAGAGGGACAGAGGGAGCAATAGAGGGGGAAAGCCCAGCAATAGAGGCGGACATGAAGGCAAGAGTATGAAAGAAGGGTTGAATTGAGGGAGATGGGGAGGATGGAGGATAGGATATGAGGATGAAGGAGAGGAGCAAAGATAGATCATATAGGGATAAAGTTATGAATTTGGAGACAATGAATCACCAAGCCTCTACTAAGGCAATGGAATCCACGTGGAAAGATTATATTGATGGTTTGAATGGTTTCTTTGCAAAGAATGATGATTTAGGGTATACGTCTGTAAAGGTGGATGAAGATAGTAAAAGGAAGAACTTGTGCCCATCCATCGATGGAGGAGTATGAAGCATGGTGTGCACCATGGCGTAAATCCTTGATTGTAAAGATTGTGGGTTTGAACATGTCAATCTATAAGCTTTGTCCACGTCTAGAAAAATATGGAAGACGAAAGCATCATTCAAAATACTTGATCTCGAGAACGGCTATTTCATTGTTTCTTTTGATACAGACAAAGATTTGGAATATGTGTTGATGCAAGGGCCATAGATGATCGCTGACCATTATGTTCTAGTTTAATGTTGGTGTCCAAACTTTGACCCGTGGGTAGCAGATTCCCAATGAAGAGTTGCTGTATGGGTTCGACTTAGATCAGTTCCAATAAAATTTTACAACTATGAGTCTTTGTGGAGGTTGGGTGCGTTGATAAGAAGAACTTTAAAAGTTAATCTGATTACTTCTATGGGTTCAAGAGGTCGTTTTGCCAGGGTTTGGGTGGAAATAGACCTTAAAGCACCTCTTTTGCTGGCAGTTAAACTTTTTGTACGAACAATTCAACTGGAGTATGAAGGTTTACACTTGGTGTATTTTCAATGTGGAGTGTTAGGGCATCAGAGGGAGGTATGCATGTGGGTTATCGAGGCAGAGAAGGAGGCAAAGGAGAGGGAATTAAAGGAAAAAGAAATTAAGAAACAAGCAACGAAAACAAAAGGGCAAGATTGTAGGGTTAATGTCACTGATAGTGGGGAAGGAATGTCAAAGGAGATGGATTATTTGAGTTCTTCTAAGTCTAATAAACATTTACGTGACCTAAAATTTGAAGCTCCATTAGCCACGACAATGGTCACCGTAGTGCCAAAAAACTCGCCTCCGACGTATGGACCTCACATGCTTGTCAAATGTCCAATTTGGAGGAATTATGGTAATACTGGTAATCACAATGCTAGAGCACAGAAGGAGGCTGGATTAGAGAGAACTAAATATAGAAATAATAATCTCAAGGATTTGTGAGAGATACAAGAAGTTAATGATGGTACAAAAAAGAAAGTTATTAATAAAGGGAATCCCATTATTTTGGGAGATAGAGACAATCAATCATCTAGAGGTAATGAGGGGAGGGTGAGTTAATGTGAGGCTATTTCAATGGAGAAAAATAAGTGATTTTATAATAATAATAATAAAAAGCAGAATTTTGGCAAAGATGTTGAGGACCTACAATAGGTAAGAGTGGATAGGAAAAGAAGCCTGAAGACTAGGCCTCAAAAATTAGGTGGTAAAGAAAATAGAAGAAAAATTACCATCTTAAAAAGGCCCACCAATCAAGTCAAGCTAGTCCATGTGAGGGACCCAATTGG
>JBAGKO010029950.1:0-10683 GCA_037177275.1 Acacia concinna | reverse complement strand
TTTTGTGAAGGAACCTTGAGGTTAGGAAGTTTACTCAAGGTTAGACTTGAAAAAGTTTAGAACAATGTTTGCTTGTTTCCTTGAGGTTGAAAAGTAACCTTGAGGTCACACAAGTAATTTTGTGAAGGAACCTTGAGGTTAGTAAAGTTTACTCAAGGTTATAAAAAAATTTTAGAACAATATTTGCTTGTTCCCTTGAGGTTAGGAAATCAATCCTTGAGGTTTCATGATTTAAGATCAGAGCATGTGGAAATGTACTTACTACCCTCGAGGTTAGAGTATTCACTCGAGGTTAGTTTCTCTTGCCAGGTTTCATGATGTACTACCAGTTACCTTGACGTACTGCCAGTTAACTCCCTTAACTGCCAGTTTACTCGTACTGCCAGTTTACCTTGACGTACTACCAGTTAAGCCAGTTACCTTGACGTACTGCCAGTTTACTCCCTTAACTGCCAGTTTACTCGTACTGCCAGTTTACCTTGACGTACTACCAGGTAAGCCAGTTACCTTGACGTACTGCCAGTTTACTCCCTTAACTGCCAGTTTACTCGTACTGCCAGTTTACTCCCTTAACTGCCAGTTTACTCCTTGAACTTCCAGGTTACTCCCTGAAACCTTACTTCCCAATCTGACTCCAAATATAGAAAATTATATATCCCTAGAAAGCTCTTTGAGTCCTCTTTCCAATACAAAAATAATTAGCTTCAAATTCATTGTCTTCATGAAGATATGATCTGAAGAACATAGACTGATTCTGGAACATGTGTAAGCCACAGCATCATTTTAGATATTTCACATCATCCTCATATCTTATTAGTTTTGCATGATCTTGGATTCATTGGAAAGATATGTGAGTCTAGTTTCATACCCAAAAAAAATTGTCTCAATTGAAGTTGTGTTTTGGGAGATATGACACAAACATCGAACCTTGTCTGGATCATCTAAAGTAAATCAAGCTCCAACTTTGGAAATTCATATCTCTCTCATTTGAACTTGTTTCATTATGATCTTAATGTTCATGTGTCGCATTTTAAGTCTAGTTTCATATGAAACAAGAATTAGCTCAATCGGATGTCTGGTTGAAGAGATATAGCCAAAATACCAAACCCCTGTTTTGCTGACCGAAAACAGAACGTCCAGAACACCCCGTTTCCTCGAGGTTACTCCATTTCCTCGAGGTTTTGCACCATTTTTCCAACTTTCCTCGAGGTTTCACCCCAGCCTCGAGGGTGACCTTCTCCTATGATCATTTTAGCTTCAATTTGAGCCGTTCCAACCACCATTTGATCATAGGTGCCTCCAATACCATATATAAGAGCTTGAAACTTGATATTTCCATTAGATCTTTTCAAGTTCTTGTTTCTTCAATCTCTTCTCTTCTTTTTCATGATTCTTCTCCACAATTTAGCTCAAAGAGGACTTCTTTCTTTTCATGACTTCTCCTTATTTGATATCTTCATTCTTCCACACTTCAACTTGATTCTTCTTCCTCTTCTTCAATAGACTCAATCTCATTTGTTCTTCTAAGGCATCTTCCATAATCTTATTATATTGCTTGACTAATCTACAACAAGGTTTGCATTAACATGGTAGTTAGCCAAAGTAAAGAATAATGCATGATACATGCTTTTTGCTCTTAATATGATGCATCTATATTTGACATCATTAAAACTAATCTTATATCTAACAAAACTGTCTTAAGAGCTGTTATACATTTCGTTTTAGGGTTCCAACCAAAACCATATAACTTAGGAAGGTCAATCACCACACCTTAATGAGCTTTTAATTTTTTTATATCTAGATTGGATATGAGGATGAGCCTGAATACGGCACCCAGGGATGGCCGCATGACTTTTTTCCTTCAATGCATTCAAGACATCAGACTTAAGACCATTGTCACAAGTAAGTTCACCTTTCTCATGTAATTCTAGCATGAAACAGATCAATAACTCATCCTTTGCATGTGTCCAAACATACCGGTCTGCCTATCCTGATTTTTCTGACATGCTGGTGAACTATAACATAACATAAAGTAAATATTAAAGAAGAAAATTTATAGCATAAATGTAACTCATAATCTTTATTTAGTAAAAAACATACACATAATACACATCTGTTTCAAATTATTGATCTACTAGAAATAAAAACATTAAACATTTCATTAGCAAGATTGTCCCTAAAGGTAGTCCATTGATTAGATGCATCCATGACTTGAATTGGGGGGGTTATACATCCTACCCACACTAACATCCATGTTGCCTACTTCATTCTCAAGTGGATCTAAACTGTCTTGGTGAATTAAGTTGTGCAAGGGGCAGCAATCAATTATTATTCGGTTGTATGTCTTAACAGGATAAAATGATGGGCTTCTTATAATAGCCCACTATAACTTCAAAACACTAAAGCTCCTCTCAATGACATTGTGTGCTAACGAATGTCTCATGTTGAAGCACTCTTATGCACTTTTAGGATATCGGCCTTCTCTCCATTCACTTAAGTGGTATCTTTGTCTTCTATACGGTGCAAGAAATCCCTCACAATTGGCGTACCCAGCATCAACCAAGTAATATTGACCTTATGGAACCTTTAAGACATTCCCCCTACTAATGGCATCACGAAGAACCCTTCCATATGCTGCAGACCCTTCCCAACCAAGAAACACATATAAAGTAGCCATCTTGTGATCAAACACCTAGTACATTTGTGGTTTCCTATTCTGGTATCTCGCCTTATCTAAAGTAGAAACTCTTAACCTAATATGAGTTCCATCCAGAGCACCTAAACAATGCTATGAAAAAGGAAAAAAATTATTACACATTACCAATATGTATATGTAATAAAAAATGTAATGAATATATCACATGTCTATTTACCTTGAACTACTTCTACCTATCGTCGTTGGAGTCCTCTGGCATAGGCCTTGCTTTCTTGAACAATATCTGTCCAATTTTCATCATACCATTAAGCATGAGTTTAAAATGCCTACTAATAGTTTCCCCAGATCTACCAAAGTTATATTGTATTACTCTATTCTTCACATAATGTGCTAGAATGTGCAAAAATATGGTAACTTGCTCATCTACAAGCATGTTCTTACTAGGTTTTAGACCTCCCACATCCATTAGCATAGAACAAAGCTTATCGAAAGTTGACATACACATTCTAATTAAGTTGTAACATGCAACAACACTGCATAAACCAATCTCTTTAGATAAGATCTATTGGCAATAAAGTCCATTTTGTGAGGTAAATGTTTGATTGGTCTCCTCCTTAACATGATCATCATACATACAAACAAATAAAACATATGCATTGCCTTAGCCACCAAAGCAACAAAAACAAACAGTCTCTATTTTCTTCAAATAGTGCCATAACTATTTAAACAATCAAGATAATTACTCAAAATGCTTCAAGCACAATTCCTTTGTCAGCAAGGTTCACAAAAGAACCATAGTAAAACTTCAAAACAAAATATGAAGCAAAGAATATTGAATTGAGTTATGGAATTGAGCAATATCACTTGTTTGAGTTAATATTAGAATATTAGAGCTTTCAGCAGATACTTATTGCTTTCAAAAACTCAAGGTCAGTAAGTTGCAACAACAAGAATCTAATTAACTTCACAGCAGACTGAAATTAACCAAATTCTTAACCTGATAGCAATTTTTTGGTTCACATTTTGAACAAAAAAACTTTAAAGAACAAATTAGATTTAACACTATAATGTCCAACATTCAGAAATACAGTGTATTATCAATCTTCAACAACAATAATTACAACCCAGTCACAAGTTTCAATGACAACAACTAGAAATTGAGTAATGAGCAAATGTAACATATGACAATCAGAATATGTGTGTGTATGCATATCACCATGAATGGATATGGCACATTTGTGACAGATATAGTTATAAAGCAACTTGTTGAATCTGAGATTTCATATCAACTTCAATAGGAGCTTTTCAAACAGAAGAACATATCTTTTCAGGTTTCACAAGAGTTTAGTTCCCAATGATCTTGAAAGATTAAGAAAGCTTACATCATAAAAAAGTGTGTGGACTTGTCCAGAAGCCAAACAGAACAAAGAACCTTTCCACATGCCACTTTAGAGGTTTCAGGAGGAGTAAAAGAAGGCAAGACTTTTTAGTAATGTGCAATGTGTCAGAAGTTTCAAGGTTACTATAGTCGAAACTTGATGTATTCCTAGCAAACTAGAATTTCTTTTCCCAACATAAAATGGCACAATAAAATTTTTCCAGCAAATAATTCTCAAATCTTAAGTTTTACTAGTTACTTCAATAAGGGAGCTAATCAAATTAAAGCTTATCAATTTGACTAAAATTCATGCCTACCTTAACAGTAAAGCAACAATTATAGATACAGCTTCACAGTAGAGCATAGCAACTAGAATCCCAGTGATTAGCACATATGCAAATACAAAACTACCAATACAGCAGTCAGAGCAAGTTATCTAGCCATAGAGTACTGAATCACAGAAATCAAATTAGTCAGTCCAAACAAAAGAATTCAAATTAGCTTCACTCAGACAACAGAAATAGACCTCAATTGAAAGAATGATTTTGCATATGAATGATTCCCTAAGAGCAAAAAGAAAGATGATTCTCTAATATTGTCTAAGAGTTTTGAGGCAACAGAGAAATCAGAAGGAAAAGAGTTCGGATAAGAGTCAGGAAACATTGTTGGAGATAATATCCTTGTGATTCTTTAAAGGAGTCAAGAAACATTTAGACTAAAGCAATGAATTATAGCAACGACCAACACATAAGAAGGGGGTGAAAATGGTACCTATGCCCCACTTTAGTCAAGGTAATTTTTTTTTAATTTTACCTTGCATGCTATCTGTTATATGCATACATGGTTGTATCATTTTGTTCATTCTCCAACACATTAACTGATGTTAACGGCTATCTTTTCCTTTTCCACAAAAAGGCTAGAGGTTTGACTTTGGCTCTACTCACAAAACTGGTTATATGATGATTATCTTGTGTACTTTGACATTTATCTAATACAAATGGTCAAAATATGCTAAAATTAAAAAGCCGATCTTTCTTTGAGCTCATAAATTTTCTTTATATAAATCGGTCTTTCTATTGGAGCTATAGTTGGAACATTCGTTGGAGTAGCAACATGGCTTCTACTATTGTCATTTAGTATATATTTTGGTTGTTTCAAACAGAAAAAGACAGGCAAGGTTAAACTACTCCCACAAGAGTCCGAAGGTCTCTCTTCTTATAACAGGAGGGGTAAAGTTCACTCTAGCTTTATTTCTTGCAGTTCTCCATTTCTCTCTTCCTCCTACCTTGCCCTTTATGTGTGGGGCAGTGTTGTAAAGTCTACCTGACTGAAAGCCCTCCATTAATAAAAGTAAAATCCCACTCAAATGATCTCAAGCAACCATTCATAATTCAACCAATCTCATTAATCACTTATTACCCTATATACTCATTCTTGCCAGCATCAACATTATTTCTTATTTTTCCTCAAAAGTAGAATTTGATAGATAGTGACAATGTGATGCAACCCTGCTTGATAATAAAAGCTCAATGTAAGAATTATAGACAGCAGAAGGAATGAACGAACCTAAGCTCTGGTACAGAAAGTAGCGGTAAATATGAATGATATCAGGGGAATGATAAAAGAAGTAGAAGGAAGTGAGGATCAGTTAATAGAGCAACGACAAGCAAAGAACAAACCACAAGCATGCAAAACCAGGGAATATAACGATGATATTGCGAAGGAGTGCAAAACCAGGATTAGGGAATAGAATGATATCAAGGGAATGATTTAGTTACTTGTGATTGAGCATCAACTTTCACCAGAGCAGGGCAAGAATGATGATATTACGGCCAAAATTAAATAATAATGATAACGATAGGTGGGGAATGATTTAGTTACCTGTGATTGAGCAGCAACTTTCGTCAGAGTTTGGCAAAAACGATGATATTGCGACCAAAATTGAACGATAATGATGGCGATCAGTGACAGCCAGAGGAAGGAAATAGCCTTTTTAGGTTAAATTAGTCAGGATATTTATGATAGAAAAATATTATTAACAAGGACATTTTTATCTACAAATTTTGTAATCTCAGGCTTAAAAATGCAAAACTAGGGGGTAGGTGGCTTTATAGGAATCCCACCTTCGTGGTACTTATAACCCTGACCTAATCCCACTCTATTATATCAAATAATGCAAATAGCTCAATCCATATCTCAGTCTCTATCCCTGCCCATCAATCCCTCATAAGGGTGTCCAAATTTTTCCCGTCCCAACCTTCATATCCCAATCCCGAGTAATCGTGATGGGAAAATTGGGATTGGGAAAAATGATATTTTGGATCGGGATCGGGAATGAGATTTCCTAATCCCTAAATTTCCCGATCCTGAAATGTTTTTTAATTTATATGTTAAAATTAAATCTCCCCCTGAAATATGAATACCCATTTTGTCAAAAAAAAAGAAAAGAAATCTAAATGCCTTGATTTCCCTAATCCCCTCGGCCTTACTCTAGATCGATAGAACCAATCACGAGATATCGACTTCCAGGGATCAGCTCACAGCCTCACACTCTACGGCCATGCTCACTTAAATCTCTGCCTCTTAGTGTCGTATATGGCCATACATAGTTAGACATCTCTGCCTCTCAATCGCACATGGCACACACACAAGCCAACTCGCGCTCTTCGATCTCTCATCTGTCTGACTGGCGACTGCAACTCTGTGGCTCTCAGTTTCTTGCGCCATCAGACACTCAAACGGCCATAAGATGCTCAATTGACTAACAAATCTACTCTCCATCATCCTCTCGTCATCTCACAGCTTCAGACACTCAAAGTCTCAAACGACCACATAACTCTTAATCCTCTCGCGGCGTCAGACACTCAAACAACCACACCATTGTCTAGGTAGATAGAAGAGAACTACATGTAATTCTCTTGAGGCTATTTGTTTACTTAATTGTATTTATGTAATAACTTTTTTGCCTTATTTACCCAGCTTGTTCTAGTCAATCTCGAGGGCGAGGTGATGAAGAAATTGAATAAAGCCAAGTTCATAGAGGAAATAAGGCAGAAATGGATATATCTAATAATAGAAGAGGCAATTGAGGCGTGCAACTACATGCATCACACATGTAAAACCAAACCCACAAAGAATAAATCAAAGGGTTAGAACAATGTGTGAAATATGTGTGGCTGTATTAGGGCCTGTTTGGCTGTGACTTATCAGAAATGACTTATATTTATAAGTGGCTTATGATAATAAACTTATAAAAATAAGTAACTTATGATAAGTCAATTGTGTTTGGTTGGGGGTAGAAAAAATAAGTTATTAGGAGTAGAATAAGTTACTTGTGTTTGGATTGGGGGTAAAAAAAAAGACTTACTAGAGATAGAAAAAGTGAATTATAAAAATAAGCCACTTTTTTCAACTTATCAAAACAAGTAACTTTTCTTAACAAGTTACTTTTCCATTTATATCTATCCAAACATCCAAATGCCATAAGCTGCTTTTTTTGTCAGTCATTGCCCTCAAACACTGGAAAACGCTAGAGTCAAACAGGCCCTTAATCTCTTAAGTTAGAAGCATTTGTGTTGCAAGAAGATTTTCTGTCGTGAGCTATTGAATGTTATGCCACTTACAGTAAGGGGAAGGTGAATTTTTTCAGTTAAGCCGCCAATAAGATTCATTGCCTGGGTTCACTTATTCGAGTGTTAAGTGATTCTTCTTTAAATTCCAAACTGTAAGGTGAAATTTTTCAGGTTATGTGCATTAAATAGCTATTGCATGCTCACTGATTCTTCATGGAATTTCACATCCTTTTGTTGAAACTACTAGATTATGGAATGGAAATTATTGAAATGTCTTTACTGGAGCTGTTTTTGAAGGAAGAATATCAAAACACTAAACTTTATGTCAACAATGGGCCACAAATCCATCAGAAAAAATAGGGGGCCTAGCTTTGGAAATTCCCGATCCTGTCCCAATCGGGACAAGAAATCTTCGAGATCAGGATTGGGATTGAAAATCAATCCTGAACCCTTTTTGGGATCGAGATCGGGAATGGGATTTCCCGATCTCGTCTTATCCCGAGACCACCCCTAGTCCCTTGTACCAAACAAGGCCTAAAGTCAAGAGTTGGGACTTCTTCAAGGATTGCATGTTTGTGCCTACTAACTAGCTTGTCTATTTCTGTGGATGCTTCAAATGATAAACCTAATATCAGATGAAGATAGAAGTCATCCTTCAAACTCGGTTGAACCGCATTCTCATTTACTTTGATCCATATTAAGATTTTGGATCAAAATGGATTTGGATAGTTTATATGGTATACTCTCAAATGGTCTTACACTATGGATTACACCTAAAGTTAGGTTTAAAATGATAGTGCAAGGTAAGGTAACAACAAGTAAAGCTATACTAGTTGTCTAGTTGGCTGCCCGGGAGCTAATGTAAGCATCTGATCAACACACTTTCTTTGGGCTTGTTTAGTATGAGGGATTTAGAAAAAAGGGGAAGGGAGGGGAAATTTTTATAAGTTGAATTTTAAAAAATTAAAGAAATAGGGTTAGAAGTTTTAAATTATTTTTTCATACTTTTTTATGTTACATTTTTATTTATTAAAATTTTATAACTCCACTTCTTCAATTTCTTTAAATTCAACTTCTAAAATTTTTATTTTCCCTCTCATTCCCTCCCCTCCTCCCCTCATACCAAACAACAACCCTTTACTCGAAGCCTATCAGGTAGTTTCAACAAGACATAAAAATGAAAAAATCATGTTCTCCTTATATTAGGTACATCATAAGTTAGGTGTGACAGTGTGACATCCCACTTTATGTGCAACCTTTGTATATGTTGTCTACACACACACACACACACTCTGATATTGACAATAACTCGTACATTTCTCCAAATAAATCTAAACTTGCGCAAAATCTTCTCATTGTCCTCTTCTATTACTTTGACTAACCTTTAAGAACTTCTTTATCGTCTTGCCATGGCTATCTTGAAACTACTCTTGCTCTCTATTTTGAAACTACCACTACCAACACCCTCCATGGATGAACCAACACAATTAGAAACCAAGCTTATTCAAAAACATTAATGGGCTGCTATAAGACTTTTCTTAAAAGGTTAGTTAAAGTAACAAAGAGGACAATGAGAAGTATGTTGCTCAGAATCAAATTGATAGGTCAAGATCTCACTTTCATCTTTTAATTGATTTCACTTATCTCTCAGTTTTAAACTCTTTGATGGCCTCTCTCTTTCTCTTTAACCCCATGTCTCAAAGTTTGGGATTAAGATTCCTACCCACAGGGATGTTATAATTTACTAATTCAAATGAGATTTAAATAAGAAGAAAAGGGTATTCTAACACGTTAAAAATCAATTTAAGACATTAGAATTGAGGATTTCACCCATGAGTTGCTAATTCCTGTGTATCAGTCTTCTTTTTTTCCTCGATGCTGCACTATCGCCTCCATGACGCTGTCTCTATTCTTGCTGCCAGCTTCTCTTTATATAATGGATAATTAGGTTTTTTTTGTTCTCCTTGTACTGTACCTTTTTGAATGATATATATATCAATATCTTTTTTTTTATCTTCATCATTCAACTCTCCTTCAATCACTATAGGCTTTTCTAGCGTGGACCTCGCTTCTTTTATCTCTATCAATTAGTATCATTCCAAGATATATATTGTTGCTGCGTGTCATAGTACAATGAGTTGGTGGCTTCTTCTTTTTTTCCCACATTTATTTATTTGATTCCCCTTATTTTCTCAATCTCATCCTATAATATCTCCTGCGCAATAAAAATAAGATATGGGTAGATTTTATGTCTATATTTCTTTATATCTTATAATCAATTAAAGGATGGAAAGAATATATGAAAGGTAATTAAATAGGTATAATATTAATAAATCTAACCAAATATATCTCAGAATCTATACCTATTTAATTATAAAATATAAGCTTATCAAATTCCCCCACACTTGAATGTTTTCTTGTCCTCAAGCAAAAGAAATAAATTTTCATTATTTAAATAAGAAGAACATTGCTTAAGAGATTCCTAAACAACGAGTAGCACACAACCACACAAAGATCATGCCATCAAACTTTATTTAATTTAATGTCTTATAAGAATGGGTCACTAAGCCAACAGCCTTAAACAATTGTAATCATCTCTCAACTTCCCGTAATTAAGGATCAATAAGTAATAAGTGCAACACTAAAATTAGTAAAGGAATATTAGGCTACTTAATTCTTCTTGAAAAATCAAATGTCCCATCTAGCCCAGCTTTTTATTTAATTTTGATAAGGATCCTCATGTATTTTTTTTATTCTCCTTTTTTTTTCATTGGAGGTCCCCTTTTGACGCGACCCTGCACATGGGTGGTGCAACACCGGTTACTCAGTTACTCCAACATATTTTATATTTTTTTTTATCTTGAGATGTTGTAGGTCCCCTTTTGACGCGACCCTGCACATGGGTGATGCAGCACCGGTTACTCAGTTACTCCAACATATTTCTCAAGAGGCTTTTAGCCCAACTCATAGCTCTCTTTCTTTGACTTTACCGTTTGACGCGAGTGCCAACATTGGTGATGAAGTGCCCCCGGTTACTAAGTTAGGTCTTGAGAGGCCATTGGAGTTGTGTTTTTTTT